>JAOXYD010110895.1:0-11471 GCA_028565735.1 Pinacopodium congolense
TTTATAAATTAATTTATAATTTTAAAAAATTATTTTAAACGGTATAAATTTAATATCAGTATTGATAACAGTTCAGTATTCAAAATTTTAATTATAGCATATCTTCTCATATTCAGTGTTAAATTAAGACTAAAAGTATCTTTATTACTTGAATTTCAGAGTTATAGATTAACATTAATATATCTTCTATCTCATGTGGTATTGCCTATTTACTAGTTAAGAATTTGTCTAATATTGTTGGTGATTTTAATTTATATATATATATATATATTTACTTTTTATTGTATTGTTGTGTTTTTTTTGTATTTACACAGTTTTTTTAATTTTTATATTTTAAAAAATAAAAAATAAAAATAAGAAATAAAACATTACTAAATATCTCCTAAATTATTAACCCTGTTAGTATTACATTTATCTTTATTAATTTTATTAGTAATCGTACGTACCACATAATCTATTATCCGACATATAGCTGCTTTACGTTGGTGCACATAATTTTTTGTAGTTAAAGATAATTATAAATATCTCTATATATTCTTTAGTAAACGTAGTAGGATTTGTTTTTTATTCTTCACGCGGTTCTTAATTAGAGTTGATGACGCTGGGGAGGACTATTACCAACCCAACTCAAAATTGCACTTGAGGGTTATATTGCTATGGTGATCTCGCAGAACAATTCAATTAGAAGATTTCAATAATTACTTTAATCTAGTTTTTGTACTAATCCTATTTTGCTTTATAAACTGGGACGAATAGATTGGCAGCAAAAATGCGTGCATATGGTCAACATAGAAGCTTGGATTAATAACGTTCACGTTAGCCGCAGTTGATGAATATGCGGGTAGATGCTTCTAGAAACCCATTGCCTGCCGCCGAGTTCCTTTTGTTTTGCCCCATACTCGTTTTTCGATCAGGTGTTAGACAAAGGATTTGTTTGGTTTAGTTGAAGTCTTAGATTTTAGTTTTTAACACAGAAATTGAAAAAGATATCATATTAATACAGTACAGAAATCAAGAATAAAATACAAAAATTAATACAAATATATCAAAATTACAACTAAAAATTATAACTTATAATAATACGAAATGACCCCTAAAAGACAGAGCTCTAGGCGGGACACCGAGAGAGCAAAAATAACTAAAGCTTAAAGCCATGCATAACATGGATTTTTGCACATCCCAGAGGCAATACTTCAAACCTTTGCATTATTTAGTCCATGGTGTAGACTGCTGGCAGAAATCAAACTCCCTAGAGACACCCCTATACACATCCATTCCTCCAAATACAGGAGAGGGCCCATGCGCACTTGCCGAGCTCCAAGACAATGCTCCACTCCAAGCCCACCAACTCACACACGCTGCTATATTAATTATCAGCTCGAACGTTTTTTACCAAGTCCACTTCTCACACATGCTGCTGGGGAAAATGGATTGGGGCATTCACTGGAAAGCGCCCGTACGCATTGGGCATGGACCAAATATTTCGGCTGCTGGGCTTCACACGCCGACGAACAAAGCTACAACTCACTAACGCCCAATTCCAAGACAGTAAGACCCACAGTAGCCAAGACGCAGGCTTTAAAACCGGCAGCACCAAGGAAATTAAAAGTGGACAGCCCTAAGATAAAGAGAAGAGCCGCACACAGACGAACAAAAAGATGCAGCTTCAGACAGCTGCGGAAAAAAAAAGAGAGACACCAGGCAGAAATAAAGGGGAAGCAGCCGCACACACTAAGAATAACACAAGAAAAAAATTAATTCAATGAGAGAGACACAGAAAATTAGAGCAGCAGACAAGAACACATCGAGAGCTGCCACAAACAATTCGGACCAAGCAAATTCGGACAGGAGCCAAGCGAAAAGCAGAGAGCAGACAGAAATTAATTCAATGAGACGCAAACGAGTATTTAGACATCAGAGGGAGGCAGCCTCCAACCAAGAGAAGCGAGACGCAGATCACGGACATTTAGACAGGAAAAAAGACAGCTCCAAACTGTGTAAAAACTTAAAGAGTTTGATATTTTATTTTAATTTTATTATGTTTTATATTTTCAAGAATATATACTTAATTTAACTTATTTTTATTATTATGAGTGGCTAAAATATTTTGAGGATTTGTTGTTTGAATTATTTAGAACCTTTAGTTGTTGATTTAATTTTATAAATATTTGTGTTATTTATTGAGTTTAAACCCTACAACAAATCGAGAGAGTGAATTGAGTAATTTGTATTAGATGTATAACGAGAGTTAGCATTTAATAGATCTATAGACAACAAGGTATTGATTTATTTGGAAGAGATTTCGATAAATTAATATATTGACTATATGATAACTTCATATCTAATTGAATGTTTAGGAAAGGCTTTGTATGTCGAGAGATTCCAAAGATAATCCTAGATTATTTACGTAATGACATTTCATTGCACCTTGAGAGAGAGTACCTAAAATATTTGAAAATCTTGGGCCAAATATAAATTAGATCAATTAAAACAAAGGGGGACTAATAAGGATAACAACAAGTCTTATTCTTGAATTTGGATTTTTTCCGAATTTTCGCTTGTTGTGTTGGTGATTAGTTGTATTACTCACTTTTGCTTCCAATTTGTTTGCGTCTTATTCATTTATTTATTTTAAATCGATTTCTTGAATAAAGTGTAAACCAAATTAATATGGTATTTAAATACAATCATCGTGGGATCAATATCCGTTTTTTACTACAATTACGACTCGTATACTTGTAGTTTTGAACGTAAAATTCGTAGTTTATTTTGCGAGCGAACATAAGGCTAGACTAGCTGCAAAATGATATAATTAAGAAAAAGAGATAGATTATGATGAGACCATTGCAGCTGTAGTAAGATTAGAAGCTATTAGATTGTTATTTGCATTTGCATTTTACAACGATTTTAAATTGTATCAAATGGATGTTAAAAATACTTTTTTAAATATTTTAATACAAGAAGAAGTTTATGTTCAACAACCCCCAGGTTTTGATAGACATGATGCACCTAAACCTGTTCTTTAATTATCTAAAACTTTATATAATCTAAAATAAGCACCTAGAGCATGATATGATAGGCTAAGTGCCTTCTTACTTGACAATGGTTTCATAAAAGGTAAATTTGATACCACTTTATTCAATAAAAGAGACAAAGAAGATATGTTAATTTTCCAAATTTATGTAGATGATGTTATTTTTGATGCTACTAAAGAATCATTAAGCCAAAAGTTTGCTAAATGTATAAGTAGGGAGTTAAAATTAAGCATAATGGGATAATTAAATTTCTTTCTCAGACTACGAATCAAGCAAACGAAGGATTGTATTTTCATCAATCAAATGAAGTATACAAAGCATCTTCTTAAAATTTTTGGCATCTATCGAAACCATTAGGCACTCTAATTAGCACAACCACAAAATTAAATAAAGATGAAGATGGTACAAAATTGGATGTTAAGCAATATGGAGGTATAATTGGTAGTATTAGTTCTATAACTACAAGTAAGCCAAATATCATGTTTAGGGTATGTTTATATGCTAGATTTTAAGCATCATCTAGGGAATCACATTTATTAGTTGTTAAATACAATCTTAATTACTTGTGTGGAATCTTCATTTCAAAATTTGGTGTCTTAGAAATAATTTTTTGGATCTGGTTGGTTATCGAATGTCGATTATACTAGTATGTTTTTAGATATAAAAAGTACATCGAATGTATGCCAATTCCTTATAAATGCATTAGTTTCATAGTTTTGTCAAAAACAAAATTTTGTTGCATTGTCTATAGCGAAAGAGGAATATGTAGTCATTAAAAGTTGTACATTTAAGTCTTATGGCTTAAACAATACCTTGGAGATTATGGTTTAGAATTTTACAAAATACCCATTAGATGCAATAATACGAGTTCTATTCTTTTAACAAAAAATCATATTCAACATTCTAGGACAAAACATATAGAAATTAGATATCATTTCATTAGAAATCATGTTCAAATTGGTGACATAAAACTTGAATTTATTGATACTATGTATCAATTATCTTCTTCTTTTTTTACTAAACTTATGTGTGTGGATAAATTTTGCATGATTAGCAGAGAGTTGGGTATGACTGGTTCGTGTGAATTGTCTCATACTTTTATTATTTAAGTTTATTAATCTTTGTGTTTTTAACATGTTTAAGTGTGTTTTTTATATGATTTCAAAAAGTGATAGAGAATTTTTGTGATACAGTTTGTTTATAAAGCGGTAGTATTTTCATTTTATTTTTCTTTTAATTCTTTTGAAATTTTATTATAATGCATGAATGTAGCTAGATTTAGTGTTTTCCATCAGAGTTGTTTTATTTGAACAGTGATTGTATGATTTTGATGAAATTAGGGGGAGTTTGTTTTGTTGAAGAATATGATAATTGAATATCTTTTGAAGTGGATTAGTTTTTGAAATATTTTTTAACTTGCTACGATGATTTGGACTAGTGAAATTTTAAGTATTCATGTGGTTTTTGAGTGTTTATGTTATCATATAGTTTTGTCATCATAAAAAAGGGGATATTGTTAAACCAAGGGAGGTTCACCTTATTTTGATGTTGAAGAAAAACCAAATGGGCTAATGTTTTTTAAGAATTGAAAGACAAGTGTTAAAATTGGAATGCTAAAGGACATGCTTAAGGACTCTTGGAGCTAAACTAAAGATCATGAAGTGAATTGATCAAGTGTAACATTCCACTCGAAATGCAAGTCATAATTATACATGTGAAATGACTCTTTAAATAGTGGATTCCTATATATAGGAATCGGGTCACTTCATCAAGACTCAAGGTTTTGGAAGAATTAAGATAGAATTCATATAGTTTTTTATTTTTAGTTTTATTGTAAGATTTATATAAGTTTTCTTTAATGTTTAAAGAGGGTAATTACACATATAATTCATTCATAATTTAGAACATGCATATAAGTTGCATAATCAAAAGGAACATTATGTGACATGTTTTAATAATCATCTTGATTAGTTAAAAATATTTTTAGGAAGGTTTTTTCAGGTTTTTAGGAGTCTTCTAAAGGTACAAAAGTGTTAGAAATTAAATGGGATTGAATTGAATGAGTTATGAGAAGTTTTACACGTTCTAATAAGTTACACATGGCATGTTCTGGGCTAAGCAACAATCTATTTAAACCATCATTTAGTATACGTTTCTAAAGGATTAAACGATGGTTAGATAGGGGTTAAATGACAATATACAACACCTGCCAACGTCGTTTAAGAGTCTAAACACTCAATAGATTTGGTCTAACAATAACTCAATTTTAATGCATTTTAACATTTTAGAATAATAACAAATAGCTAGTTTGACATCCTAAGGCTATAAGTAGGATGTATAATAATCATTTTAATCATCCAAGTTTCTGAAAAGTGATCATTCAAATGTTTAAAGGAATTATGAAGTTATTGGTTGCTCTTGCTCTTTGAGTGTCTTTTTTTACACATTTTTGCAATCATTTTTTAGTTGTTGTGAGCCTCCTAGATACACTAGAGAGCCCTGAAGTGAGATTAGATTTCAAGTGTATTTTTTGTGAGAGATTATTTTTGTGAGAGATTATTCCTTAGCCTTGAAAGGGAGTGAAAATTTACCTTGAGTCTTTAAAAAGGTGTTGTAATCTTACTTTTGTACCTTGATTATTTTGATATTGGAATAAAATTTCAATAGTGGTATTGGAGAGTATATGTAGGAGCTAGTGGATCACTCTAAAATAGAATAAATCACTAGTTCCTTCTTACCTTACATAGGAGCAAGTGAATCGCTCCGCACTGTAATAAATTAGTGGTGTCCTTCTTCCCTTACTCTTTTAATTTTTTATGTAATTCTAATTGTCTTTTAATTTATTTCTTAGATCAAAATTCTTTGCATATTTTTATTCATCCTAACTTTGTTTATTGATTCAATTAACTTATAGTTTTTATCCCAATTGATTTCTATTTTTAGCAATCTATTTTTCATATGATGTTAATTATCTTTAAGTAATTTTAGAATTTCTTAAAGAATTTTTAAGAATCTAACTCACCCCTAGATGCCATTCAAATCTAACACATCTGGATTTAGTAATTCTTAGAATTAATTTTGATTTCTTTACATTAATTGAAATTATTTTAATAGTTTTAATTTAATTAATCCATTAATAGGATTTCTTTAGATAATTATGATTATAATGACCTAATAGTTATAGTTAAATCATCATGGGACAATACTTTAGACTCAATTCTAATTCACTATATTACTTGTGATAGGTATACTTACCTATAGGTTAGTCTTAGGATAAAATTGAGATAAAGATTAGTATAGAAAGACCGTAACAAGTTATGGCGCTATTACCAGGAATTTACACTAGTGATAGTAGGAACATATTGGTACCAATTAGTCTAAAGATTTATCATCCGTTATTTTTTTAGTTTGTTAATTTTGTTATTTTTCATTATTATTTTTAGTGTTTTAGTGTTTTAGTGTTTTATTTTCTTTATTTGAATATTAGGATTATATTAGGTTAGAGTTTCTTTTTTATTTTTTGTTTTAGTCTATATATTGCGTCATCTTTTGGTGACTACTTGTAGTCATTAAGATGAAGTGGCAAGATGATCATTGGTAAGACTGCTAGTAGTATAATCATCGAGAAGATATAGGCTACAATAGGGGCAATTAATGGATGGGACAAGACGAGTAGTTAGATGATACATATACCTTTAATTACATGGACCACCCTAATTATTCTTGGCTTAACAAAACCCACTTTGAACTGATTTTACCAATTTATTATCAACAACAGCCTGAGGATGATCTGAGATTAACGATATGTGAAATAATAATTGAGTACATAACTACCACTAAGGCAAGTCAAAATGAGCTAGAAGCTTCTTATCACAATTTGGTCATCTAGATGGAGAGCTCATGGTTAAATTAGAGAAGAATCATGTGGAAGCTGATGAGGAGTAAAGGAAGCATTAGAGTATGTCAATTTTATTAGTGTTGCAGCCTTTTATCATAGGCCAGAAGTTATGCATCAAATTTTTTTACCGTGGCACTTTAGGAAGGGTGAGAATAGTGAACATAGGGATCTAAGGGTAGGTGTAGGAAACCAAAAGAAATCGAAATTTCAATATGGAAAGAATGAGGAAGAAGAGTTTGGTGATAGACCTAATAAGAGAAGTAAATTTTTCTAACGATAAGGTCTAGTTAAAAGACCTTAAAGAAGCACTTGATAGAGGGCAACCCAATTATAGAAATTAGTTATCACTGTAGTTAGTTTCCTTTATTTTAATTTTTCTTTACTTAATTTCTTTAGGTTTTAGTCCTTAAGATCTTACCTTTTTTTTTTTAATGAATTAGATGTACAATCCTATGATTTGTGATGGTCCATGAGTTAGGGGTGTTTAGTGGAAAATTGGGAGTGAAATAGTAGGATTCATTAACAATGCTATTAAGTCTGTTTCAATCCACATTGAAGAGCAACTGTAAGACATCAAAAAGGGAATTAATGACACTGTTATAGTTACTAGTAATTGTCATTAAACCCCCGTATTAAGCTTAAATATTATGTTTCTTTGATAAAACTGCTATTAAACATCTTTTTCTTTGCCTACCCCCATCTCCTTCCACGTTCTTCTCTGCCCTAAACCATTGTTAAGCTCCACTTTCTCCTATTTTTCATCTAAATCATCATCATTTTGCCCTATTTTTAATCTTCTTCCATCCAAAACCACATTTCTCTCAAACACTTACCTTTTTCTATCCATATTTTTTCATATTTTTCCATCTCTGCTACTAACCACTAAGATCCACTATTACCATTCACTTTCAAAGATTATATGCCACCTATCCTTCATCTTTTTCCCAAAAAACCTACACCAATGAGCTATTTATTTCATTCTTTATCTTTTGGTACCATTTTTTAGGCATAATATCATCGTTAGTGGTAAAGAAATATTCTTCCAATAGCTTTTAAGAATTTTCAAGCATGTCTTGGCCATATTTCAACATATTTTTAGGTCAAATGTCACCAAGATCCTTCATAACATCTAGTTATAGGAAAAGGCTTGCCTTTAATATAGCTCAATTCACTATAAGAAAGCACATAGATTGGTTTGAGGCCCATAGTTGCAATGACATTATTATGGAGAGTTTCATGGGATCTGTAGTGGAGGTAGATATTAACATCATGCTTACTTTCTAAGTAATAAGTTAGGAGCCAATTTTGATTTTAGTTGGGCCCTACTATCCCATAATAGTTTGTGAGTTCTACGCGAACATAAAGTAGAATGAGGAAGCGGATATGATCAAGGTCTGATCTATACGAGGTACCTTTATACTTATTACTAATAGTTATTTTTATCTTCTTTACTAGGAGTGTCTGATGAGGACAACGCATTTAAACAATAAAAAGACACCAGTCATAGTGATTCGTTGACTTCAAATCCCAATTTGTTGAATACCATTAATTGCATTGCACTATGGCTAAATAGATTAGCCAACCTTTGTGTTTTTTTTACTAACCAATTAAGCACTCGAGAGGACATGATAGTGACTATTATCAGCACAAACATCCTACCAAAGGCCAGTGGTCTTAATAAGGTATACTTTCTAGACACTTACATTTATACAAGATGCTTTTTGGGCTCGATATTCTTTCTAAGGTACCCTAGTTATCTTCATCATACTCCAAGTGTGTGATGTGGTTTAGATCCAAAGTTTGAATAAGAATTTTTGCCTTCCATGCTTGGTCATGAGGATCTTTAGAGATGCAGGAGTCAGTTTCGAAGGGTACGTACCTATTCAACACCTTAGTGCATCGATGATTTCTTATATCACACTCAAGCTATGGAAGTACGTTTGTGTCAGAGGTCAATAATGTAACATCCAATTATACCCACTGCACGCCGGAGTGCAAGTTAAGGATCCTACTAACTCGATTCCAACCCTTAGGAGAGTGGTGGAGAGGTTACATCTTGTGAGGTACCCTCTAGAACATAGCCTCCCCATCCAGCCATCCCTTCTACTTCCATGCCTTCCAAGCCACCTACCAACATTATTTTATATGTATTTTTGAGGATCGAGAGTAGGATGGCAGATATAGAGAGCCACATAGGTCATATACAAACTTAAATAGATTTTATAGAGGGCTAGTTAGATTAGCCATGGGGTCATCCGCAATTTAGAGATTCCATATCTAGTACTTAAGATTTGTGATTATACTTATTTATTTTACTCTTTTTTGTTGTTTTTGTTTCCATATTTTCACTTTTGTATTTTATGATCCTTGAAGTCACCTTGATCATATATTATAAGGGAGCTTTATTAATTTTTTGTGTCTCTTTTATTTTTTCTATTTTTTTTCACATTTTCAGTTAGTTGCAACAGTCTCTCGCGTGCACTTCAAATGGACATATTTGTCATCTATCATTTAAGGGAGTATTCCTATTCCCATCTTTCCCTTTTGAGTGTTTATTTTGATTTTTGAACAATGAGGATGATGTTCATTTTTAAGTGTGGGGGAGAGAACTAGGACAAGGATTATATTTTCTTACACTTAATATTATTGTGAATCTAAAAGTGATTTCAGTTTTATCATAATTTCTCAATAGTTAATAAATTGTGGAAATTTATTTTTCCTTGAGAACATTTTATTGAAATTATTCATTATTATTTTGGTCATTTTGTTCATTTAAGATGTTTATATTATTTATTAGGATTGTTGATGAACAAGTGACTTTAATTTTCTTTATTACTTTGGAAAATGGATACTTAATGATCATTATGACTTTCTATGTGCATAGTACATACATCTAGGTGATTGTGACTTCTTTTAAACATTTTAATCATTAAGAAAAGAAAAATAAAGAAAATAAAATATAAAAATAAATAGGTTCATGTCAAAATTAAGTGATCTACACAAAAAGGTTCAAGTGTAGTACATTTTTCAAAAGAGTCATATGTGTCTTTAACAACATCATTATAATCATATGGAGACCACCATTATTATCTTTTGAGAAGATCAAAATATCCCTCTAACAACATTGTTGATGTTTACGCGGACCACTGTTGAAGTCCATTCTGCACACAGTATATTCATGCAAGTATATAATGTAGTTCATCCCCGATACTAAGGGCTATTGATGTCTTTTGGGGCATGATCTTGCATGGATTAAAGGTCCAATTAGACAATTAGCTCCATGACCAACTTTAATCCTACTTAGGGCCTATATAAGATATCTTTTAGGACCTATTAGCAAATAATTAGCAATTTTTTTCATCACTTTCTATTAAGCTTTTGTTATTTTTCTCTCTTTTAACTTTAGCTTTAGGTTTTGCATAGTTTATTGCTTTTAATCAATTATATTGGAGATTCATGTTGCTATTAAGGATTCAAGGAATTGTAACAAGTGATTTAGAGTTGGAAGACCGTTTCTATGTTTTCTAAACTTTTAATTTTGTTATATTTAACTTTATTTTCATTTTAATCAATAGAGATTTGTTTTATGTTCAATCTTTTATGTTCTATGATTCATATGTGTAACTAAATTATTTAATAGCCAAGGCTAGGTTAGTAGATGATTTAATTGAGTTCTTTTGCATGAATTAGATGTCAATCTATGTTTATTTGAGTGCTTAATTATCTATGATAAGCTAACCACTTGGAATAGATTTAGAGATACATAAGGATCCGAATAAAAAAGGATGAAATCTACCTTAAGTGTTGAAAAAGTCAATAAAAAACACTATTTAAGTTAAGAATGTCAAAACACTAGTTAATTGTGGGGGTCTTAACTCTAAAATAAGGGATTTTAGGATTAAACTTCTTGATCTTTATGAATATCACCTAAGTTCATTGCATAACCAAATTGTGAAATATGACCTATAGATATAGGGCATATTCTTAACCATAACTATGTCTTGATTTTAGGAAGATACTATAAATTAAGCATTGCATCATTGAAATCTAGAAACATTAGCTATACATTGGATTTCTTAATTCTCATAGTCAATTTGATTTCCTTACATTAATTGAAAGTTTTTAAATTTAGTTTATTTTTTTAATTTAGTTAATCAATCAATTGGATTTCTCTAGATAATTGTGATCTTAGTAGTCTAGTAGTAGTTAAATCCTCTTGAGATGATACTTTTTAATCCAATATATTACTTATTATAGGTATACTTGCCTATAGGGTGGTCTTAGGATAGGATTGGAATAAAAAGATTAGTATAGAAAGACCATAACGAGGGAGAGCAATATGACTTTTCAAGTATATGATTTACATTTCCCTCAAGTCACATCTAAATACGAGGTACTCTACTCATGGTGCTAGCGTATAGGCTCGAATAAGCTCTCAAGCCCTCAATTCCTCTAAATTAGACAAATCTAACAAGCTCTAGAATTACCCCTATCCCCATTTATAACCTAGAACAAGCTCTCTAGATTTAATAGTGAAG
>JAOXYD010110906.1:0-11470 GCA_028565735.1 Pinacopodium congolense
ACAATAATGATGAAGCTAGGATTCAAGTGATTAGTGCCTCTAGGATATTTACTTATTCATTATTCAACTTCATTTAAATTAATTTTTCTGTTTGTTAGGTTATAGATTCCCTAATCTAAATCACATTATATCTCAAGTTATACAACCCTATTCAAGATAATAAACTTGGTGAAAGTTCTTTCTATCCCATTCGATTAATTTAATGTATTACCTTGATCTATGGAACCTATTGCTTTGGCTATGCTCACACCTAACCTAGGCATCTTATGTAAGCCTATCTCTAGGTATCCATGCAAGATGTACTACTTATAGAGCGATTCTAAAGTATGTAACAATATGATATTTTAATCAAAAATTTGTAAAGACCTCTCATTCTAAACATCCACAAATTGTTGTTCTAAAATTGATGTTTACATTTGTAGAACATTCTATAAACAACATCTTTAAAATCCATAAATAATAATATAAGATCTAGAAATTTAGGATTAATTCAAGATCAAACAAAAAATAGTATATCTTAGAGTTCATGGAATCCCAAATGCTATTAAAAAGTTAAAAAAAAAAGGAAACCACAAAAACAATAAAAAAAATAAGAGGAAAAAAAGGCTCATGATGAATCAATATTTCTCCTTGACTCCTCAATGATGGATTATATGAATTCCTTGTCTTAATTCTTTAATTCTTATGTTTGGAATCTTTTTTCCTTCCAAAGTAAATAAGGATCCATTGGTGATGGTCTAAGACCTCAAAACCTTTCTTTGGTGGCTTTGCTTTTGGTTTAAAGACAAGAGAGACTAAGAAAATAACCGTAAAATGATTATTTTAAAATTAGATTAAGCATGAACTATAGCTGGGACCCATGACCATGGGAGTTGCCCATGATATCCTCTACCAAGGTATCAAAGGCATGGCTCTAGGTTGTAGGTTTGGTTTGTGGGCATGGGTCTCCTGACAACTTCCAACTTCCTTTGAATTTTCTTCTTTAACTCCTACTATACACTTCCAATAGTTGTGAAATTTGAGTCGTAGGTACCTTGCGTGATAGATGTGCAAACCATAACATTTTAGAAAAATTTGACATTTAAACATGAACTTGATGCATCACCAAATTCAGTGATATCAAAACTGGTGATTGTTTTAGATTCTCTTGTTCTTCTCTTGATACATCATTCATAACCTGTCTAAGGCCTTGGAAATTAGTGTGGAACTTCACAACAATATGTTTTAAGTCTCCAAATTGATTCCATACCCCTAATAGTTCAAAAAGTACCTTAAAATGCTCAACAAAACCTAAATAACCCAGTTAATCATTCCAAACAACTTTAATAGTATCTTTTTCTAAATAAAGAAAATATACACATAAATCATAGGAAAATATCCCTCAAACCTAGAAAATAATTACAACAACATGCCTAAATATGTATAAATAATGTTCTCTTAGATCACGTTTTTATCCTCCCTCAACGAACAAAAGAAATTCTCTTTTTGGCCTTATAATAAATTAGCAGATATAATTAGTACTAACTTTGAGTCCTCAACTAAGAATACATACTATTAACTGCTCCAACAATCCTTTCAACTCTAACTCTAGTAGTCCTTCAATAGCAGTTTTTAATTTACCATATTTTATCTAATCAGCATCTTCAAACATTATTTTTATACTAGTTTTTTAACTTGTTGTCTTCCAAGCATTTCTCCTACTCTAAGACTTTAAGATTAGCTTTTTTTTCTCCTTTTCTCCTCTGCCTATGTAAGCCTCGAATAGGTCCCATGTGATTACTTCTTGTAAAACATTAGAACTTTTAGCAAAAATCACTTTAAAAAAAGTATGTATCATCTTTACTTATAGAATGTTTTGTGGCTTTAGGGATTCTAAATATAATTTCTTCATCTTTAACCCTAAGTGTTAGCTTCCCACCATGTACATTTGGCAAAGCCTTAGTTGTAGTTAAGAAGGGTCTATCTAAGTGCAATGGAATCTCTAACTTGTCATCCATCTCTAAAATCACGAAACGAATAGGAAAGATAAACTTTATCAACTTTAACCAAAACTTCTTCAGTTGTAACCCTTGGGTATTTTATAGATCTATCAACTAATTTAATTCTCATCCCAGTCTTTTACGTTTTTCAAGTCCTAACTAACTAGATAAGCTATATGGCAGCATGTTAAAACTAACACCTAGATCTACTAATGCCTTATCAAAAGATTAACTACCAATAAAGCAAGGGATAGATGAACCCTCGAGATCTTTAAGTATCTATTGTAGTTCGCTTTGGAGGATGGCTAAATCCTCTTAGTTTAATCGTACCATAGATAATTTCTTCAACTAATTTTTATTATAAAGTAGTTCCTTTAAGAACTTGGTGTGCTTTTAAGAAAGATACGATCATATGTAATTGTTTAAAAACTCTCAAATTTTACTGAACTATTCATCTTTGCAGTCATTCTACAACTTGCTTAGATATTGTCAACTTATATTCCCTTAACTCGTCCTTATTTGGCTCTTCTCTCTTTTCAACATCCTTTTCTTCCTTCTCCTCTTCTCTCGTCCCCTTATCAGCTATTGGTTCTTCTTTTTCATATTTAATTAGCTTCTTTCTACTCTTAAAGTGATGCATTCACTTGTGCTCTTAGTTTGGGTTTAAAATTGAATTGACGTGCCCTATACAAGTCTTCAAAAACTTGCCTAAACAACTCTCCTATCTAAAATTCCAAGTTACACATAAATGTTTCTACCTTCTAAAAACAGGCCTCAATTATAGCAATAAATTGTGATTAAATCCTTTGTGCTTGATGCACTCAGGGGCTAACTCCACCCCTAAGTATAAGTGGCTTTATATGGATTCTTATTATTAATCCTATTACCCAATAATTCTACTTTCTCAACTTGTTCTTCTATCATGGATTGGGCGGCTACCCCTACATATATCGCAATACATCATTTGAATAAATGTCAACTCCCCTACCATTATTTCAATTCTCTTGATCAAAATATCTAGTTTTATTTACAAAAGGCAACTACATCAACTCTCCATATAGAAATTTTCTTTTCATTCCTATACTGATAAGTATTCATTGGAACGTTTTCAATATCTTGTCAAGAATATTTCAACAAGTAGGATTTAAGATGTGATAAAACTACAAAGACTAAACTTCAACCATGATTTTGCTCTATTTCTAATTGTAAAGGGAAACAATTTGAGCCTCAATCCTTCCTTTGACACTCTATTCACCTTAAAGATATCAAAAATCCCTATAAAATTTGTCATAAGTGTATTTTTACCTAATCTAGTTACCATTCAAACTGTATGTACTTTTAGAGCATTTGTATCTTCAGAGATTTTATTCCAAATTTTTGGCCTTCACCCTCTGTGTGTGCATACTTAATTTAGTTCATTAGAAATAAGTTCTTGTTAAATCCCCTATATTTAGTTGAACTCTTACTCTAGGTCCTCTGTCCATTGTTTCTTCTAACTTGGTTGGTTATCCCTCAACCTTCTTTAAAGTTCTAAAAATGTTCTCTCTTAAGGCTCCACAGAAAGTTCATGTAGCTTTAGGATTAGGTGTAAGAAGATCCATGGATTGACTTCTTATAATACAATGTCTTATCTAACATCAAAATCAAGATAGCAAAACAAGAAATCAAGAGGGGAAGATTTCTTAAACAAATAGAAATGTAGAAAATGAACATGCAAAAAAAAAGAAACAAAATTCGATAGTTTTATAAAGATTAAAATCCCCTAATATCCCAACGTAATCATAAGAAACGACATTAAAGACTTCATATGTAGTATGAAGACCTAAAGTTTTAAATAAAATAAATCCAAAATCTCAAACCTAATAATACTGAGACCACAAATAGGTAATTGCACCTTATCATATCATAGTGTAGCTTATTTAGGACTCCAAATTGTCCTTCCCATAAGGATTCTATTAAACTACTAGTAATCTTCTTCTCTTCGCTATCTAACCTATTCAAATTAATGATTGATTTAAAAAATATGATAAATTAGATGAATAAAGAAAATAAAAACTTTAATGCAAATTCACTCTATTATTGAAAATTTTAAGAAGTTAGGACCCAGATGGTTCATCACCCTAAGGCATGTTTATGTTCATCGTTCATCTTTGGTTCAATGAATTTCCTAGTTTTACTTAGATTTTATATTCCCTAAACTGAATCATTCTTTCTTTCAAGGTATACAATTCTTATCCAATATGATAAAATAATCAAAAGTTCTTCTTAATAAAATTTCAAATGGAAGCATTAACTTACTCTATGAAACCTATTATTTTATTAGAATCATACCGAATATAAGAATTTTGTGAAAATATATTTCTAGATCTTCGTAAAAGATTCATTAACTATTGATTTTTCTATTCATAACTCTTGAACTAAAATACATGAAATCATATAATTCAAATTGACATCTACTTTACCAGAGAAATTAAAACCAAATTTGTTATCCAATATAAAAATTTATGGAAAAATCTAGAAATTCAACAACGAATCAAAGTTAATAACAAAAAACACTACATCTTAGGATTCGTAAGCACTAAGATTATACAAGAAATTTTATTCCAAAACATATTGACATAAACAATAATAATCGTAAAAAATTAGCGATTGAGAAGCTCATTCTCATGATGCTTGAATACATAAATCTTTTATAACTCTTGTTGGAAAGCTGAACTTAATCATAAATTTCTTGATGTTTAGATCGAATTCTCTCTTTGAATTTTTTTTTCAAAATCATGTCAATATGTCTTAGAACTCACCCTTAATCTCTTGGTCGAAAATCTAGGTCTCTAAAGAGCAAAAATTTTTTGAAAAAACCTAAAATTGCATTTAAATATAAGTTGGATCTGACTTCCCATGGCCTGGTGTGTGACCATGGTATAACCTATGCTCTTGACTTGAGAAAATTCATGACCAGAGTCACAATAATTACCATGGCTATGACTTCTCTAGCAGTTTGCTTCTCTTAGTGTTTTCTTCAGATATTCCCTATAGTTTATGCCATTACTATGAGACAAAGTGTGGAACTTAATGACATGATGCTTTTTGTCCTCCTTGTGAGTCCATAATTTTTCTAACTCTATATTTGCACTATTTTGCTCTGCATAACGTACAAAAAGATTTACATTCATCTTAGGCAACATATTATTAAAAACTTAACTAATTATACATAAATTTTTCTTGAAAATACCTCTTTAATGTAAGATTATCACTATAAAAGCATCCCAAAAAAAATTAACCTATTACAAATGAAATTGACACAAAAATGCACCTAAAATCTAATATTACCACTATGAAAACAAGCCTAAAAGTATGATTATCATGTTTAAATTTTCTAATGAAAAGAGTGAGTAAAGATATAGTAATACTTAAGAAAGGAAAATGTGAGTAATATGGACTGGGTGACCAAAATGAAATTCTTTCAATGAGGATAAGATAATTATTTCATTAAACAATAGGGACACATATATTTTATTTATTCCTTAAGAAGAAATGAGTTCAAAAGGGTCTCCATATATGAGACAACATATGAGATTTGGCATACTATGAAAGTAACATATCAGGGCACCAACTAAGTTAAGAAGAATAAAGTATCCACGCTTATCCAAAATATGAAATGTTTCATATGCATCATGATAATAGCATTTCTAGCATGTACTCTAGGTCCATTGACATCATTAATGCATTGGAAGGTATGGGAAAATCATACACCTAATATTGAATTCATAAGGAAAATTCTTAGTACTTACTGATGACATTGGAAGCTAATGTGATGAAAATCCAAAAGGCTAAAGATTTGAACTTGCCCTTTATAGAGCTCAAAGTTTCTTTGTTCATTTATGAGATCAAGCTTTTAAAAAAAAAAGAGGATATTGTGTCCAAGAAGAAGAATTTAGTTTTTATGGTTCCAAAGGAAGCTTGAAGAGATAAGGAGACATGACGTTTCTCATTAAAAGATTCAAGAAAATTGTGAAGAAAAAGCACTTTGCAAGGAGAAATATGAAGGTAAATTTCAATATCAAATAAAATCATCTAACATAAGGCACATATTACTACAACATGTGATAAATATAATGATTTAGAAAGTGAAAATTCTAAATATGATGTAGTAAATATATGTTGCATGAATGTGGATGATAAGGTACCCTCGTGTTCTTATTCTTATGATGATAAGAATAATAACAATGATGAATTTGTACAATTTTTCGAGGATATCACCTTGAATTGGAAGAAAATATCTTCCAAGTATAAGGAAACATTAAAGTAGTTAAATGAATGCATGTTAGAGAATGCTAGGTCAATGAGTAAATTGCATGACATAGTAGAGTCTAGGAATGTGGATAATGACCATGATGATGACAAGGAAAAAATTAGCACATGAAAAAATCATTTATTAAAGAAAGCTGATGACTTTAAAGAGTTTTTAGCCAAATTTGTAAAGATTAATGAAAAATTAAAAAGCATTATTGAAGCCTATAAAGCTTCCAAGAATGGGCATGGTTTGGGATTCTGAGTGTCTCCAAAAATAACATTTTTTAAGGTTAAGAGTTTATAATAAAATATTGCACCATCATCTGGATACCAACCTAGGAAAAAACAATATGCTTTTGTATATGGATCTAGGAAAAGGTTAGGAAGGACGTGCATATAAAAACAAATTGGCATACCTTTCTTTAGAAATGCAAAACCACAACATGAATTTTTTTTGTCTTATATGATGTAATATGACACAACACATTTTCATGCTCCTTACATCTACATACATGACACTAAGAGCATTTTTCAATCATATCCTGGGTCTAATATTCATTAAAGAAGAACAAATAATGATCTAAGGCCTAAAAATGCCTCTAGGCATAACAATAGGTGGACTTATTCGCATTTATATGATGATCCTATGGCTTGCTATTTTTGTGGATGTTTTAGGCATATTGAAAATTTTAGTCTTGAAAAAAAAAAGGTTGTATAAATAAAAAAGAAGTTTAACTGTTAGTAAGTTTAATAACCTTTAATAGTCCAAATTACTACAACTATCTAAAATGAAATGAATTTTTTGCTTTTTAGGAGTAAAAAAAGAAGCAAATGGTTTGTGGATAATGGATGCTTAAGACATATGAGAGCTGAAACATCCCAGTTGATCTCTCTCAAAAGGAATGGTGAAGGTTAAGTAACTTTGGAAGATAATACCAATGTAAGATAATTAACATTGGAAAAATTAGTAATAAAATCACATTACTATTGAAAATATGCTTTTAGTTGATGGTTTGAAGCATAAATTTCTTAGTTAAGACAAATTTATGTTAAGGAGATTAAATTTAGTTTTAAAGGGAAATAATGTGAGATTAAATTTAGTATTAAAGGGAAATCATGTATTATTTTTATAATGTTAGATAGTTTCATTGAATTTGTTGGTAAGAAAGAAGGGAACATTTATTCCATTGGTCTTAACGATGCCTCTAACCATAAAACAAAGTGCGTTGCTTTTATTAGATGTGGTGAGCGAAACTAGGAAATGTAGGTATCTGATACATCTCCATCCTAAACAATAAGCAACTGGAAAATAGGTAAACAACCTAGAGTTCCTTCAAAAGCAAGGAATTTGTAAAATCTACTAGAAAATTAGAGCTTTCACATATGAAAATTTTTTTTTACAAAGATTCTAAATTAGGTGGAAAATTGCATACATTTTTCATTCTATATAATTTTAATACGTTTACATGGGTTATGTTTCTTACTAGAAAAGACGAGTATTTTAAGTCTTTTCTAACTTTCCAAAAATAGTCTAAAATTAAAAAGTTTTTTAAATTGCATCCATTGATAGTGAATTTAAAATTGACTTACTTAAAACTTTTTTGTTAACGGAATGACTTCTTGACAGTAAACTAAATGTATTTTTTAATAAGAAAAACAGAAATTGCAAGTGGCTAAAAGTATGAACGATGAACATGATCTTTCTAAATACTTTTGGGTGGAAGCCGTAACAAGTGCACATGATATATACAATAGGGTCCATATGAGACAACTATAAGAAAGATGACATACGAAGTTTGGAATGGGAAAGTTGCAAAGATTAATTATTTCAAGGTTTTAAGTGTTACATTTTGAACATTAAGGACAACCAAGATAAATTTGATTCAAAACCAAATGAAGGTAATTTTTTAGCTTACTCCTTAACTAGTAAGGGATAAAAAAGGTTCTGTAAGAGAAGCCTAATGATTAAAGAAGCAATGAATGTTGTGTTTTGATGAGACTAATGCATGTTGTGTTTCATGAGACTAACCAACTTAATGTGAAGAAAATTTTTGAAGATTTTAATGTAGGATTATAAAAATATTTTTAAAAGCTAGGTCTAGAAGAAGAATAGGAGGATCATTTAGGCACTCTAGTAAACGTTATGTCTAGAAGAAGAAAAGGATGATTACTAAAACACTCCACTTACATCCAGTGAGAAAAATTGTTAAACCAAGTGATGATGATAAGAAGGATGAGTAAATGCCTAAGAAGTGGATATATAAAAATGACCATCCTTCCAACAAATTATAGGTGATATGTAAAGAGATGTAATAACTAGATCCTCGTTTAAATTTTGGTCCCATATTACTTTTATCTCTCAAATTAAGACAAAGACAATTGAAGAAACACTTAATGATGAATATTGGATTCTTACAAAGTGCAGTGAATTATACGACCAAAAATTAAGGTCATTATTGGTGACACCTAAAGGGGATCAATTAGGTGACCACAAATTTTTTAAGTCTTTAACCCTGATGAAAACTACCATCTTAGTAATAATGCTAAATTATAAAAATTTTAAACAAACAATACAGTAATATGAATAAAATAAGATAAACTGTAAAATAGATAAAAGAATTAAGTGAAGAAAGGTGAAACCATTTTTATAATCGCTAAAAAAAAAACATCTACCTTTGTCCACTATCTAATTCCTTGTCGGAAATTTTACTATAAAAAATTTCTTCAAAAGATGAAAATTAACCCTTACAATAACTTTTATTTTCCCATAGAAACAAAAGTAACTGTTAGGGGCCAAGTTGATTGAGTTTTAATGGATAATTTGTTAAATTATGACCACTAATTTAATGCTTAATTGTTCAATTTATATATTGTTATACTTAATTTCCAGGATGTAGATTGGAACAAAAATTAAAAGAAAGTACCTTATTTCAGTACATCAATGGCACCCTTATGGAGTCAGGTTGATGGATGATCACGGGGCCGTTGATGAGCTCATCATTCGATTATCAACGGCACCTTGTAGCCTGTCATTATCATAAGACGCAGCCTACCATTAAAAAAGCAGTCAACAATATCAGCCTCAAATCTCCAAAATTGCATCTTGGACATGTTTTCTGTCAATGCTCTTGTCTGCTACCATATGGGGGAGGTTGCTGAAGTTGTAGAAACAACAAAAAATAACCCAGATAATAGGGGAATCAAGTAAGAAACAGATCCAAACAATAGAGAGAGACTCTGGCTCCTCTCTTGATTTATTCTTAAAACATATAGGCTTCAAACACTTTGTATTCATATTGTATATTGTTTTTCGAGTTTCTAAATGTTAGATCTTGTTGTTAAGAGTCATATCTAGTTCTAGGAATCATCTAAGGGGGTTTCTTAACTCAAATCATAATTTTTTTTACTCCGTTTTTTGGATTAATCAAAGTTCTTATGCTTATGCTCATATTTATGAATGTTCTTTGATTTTTCTATGAGATATTGATGAAATAGTGTTTTGATGGACTTTAGAATCAAGTTAGAAGTTCAAGACACATCTAGAAGTATTTCTTGGATATTGTTTAACCTCTAAACATTATATTTAAGTTCATATTTTCATATCTACTAAGATATGTTGCTTAAGTTGTATGTTTTGTATGTTTTAATCAATATGTTTGGCTAAAACATTTATATTGCTAAAAATTGGTGTTTATATGATTTAAGAGAGCTTAAAGACATGTTGTAGGGTCTTGGTTTTATTTATTGAAGGCATAAAATATTTGATTTTTGGCTTGCCACCTATGATTATAGTTTAAGACAAGTTAACCTTAAGAAATCATCTTAAATTGTTAGAAAAATCAATAAACAACACAAATTAATCCTTGCATGACTAAACTTAGATTTTTTGTAAGAGTTAGAGATCTAAGATTAAAATTTCAAAACATACATTCTTGAAATTAAGTCCCATTTACTTTATTTAAAGCATATCCAAACTTTAAGGAAGATTTATTGGAGAAAAAGAAAAGTCTTAAGCATAGCTTTGTTTTGGGGTCATTGCTAGGGATCGCGCCTTAATATTAGGAAAATTAGTGTCAATTACTTTATGGATTGTAAAATTTTGATTTATATTTTTTTTGATTTTTTCTATTTATTTTACTTGGTGTGTTTTTGTTGCTTTTTTTCTTAGTTTTTTTGTCTTGTTTTTTTATTAGTCTTCATTTAGTATTTTATTTGAATTTTTATGCATACTCAGGGACCCAATCCCAAGCCAGTAGGAAGAAAAAGAAGGAAGCTCGTGTAACCATGTCTGATCCTTTAGAAGTTGTAACATTAAGTGAAACTAAGCCAAAACCTGTAAAGATGGGCCCTGTGTAAAGTGTAGTTATAGGACCTCAAGTAAAAAATAGAGAACCAACCATGATGGACTTAGCTTTAAGGAACAAAGGTAGACCTATGGCTAGCACTGTGCAGCTTAGAGTTAATGCTAATAACATTGAAATCCCAAATAGTATCATCTCAATTGTTAGCTCCTCAGAATTTGGAGGTTCAATTTTAGAAGATCCCACTGAACATTTACAAAACTTTCTTGAAATTTGTGATCTTCTTAAGAGAAATAGGGTCTTTGATGATGCAATTAGGGTTAGGCTTTTCCCTTTGTCTATTAGAGACAATGAGAAAGCTTGGTTATCAATACTTCAATCTAGTTCCATTATTACATATGATGAATTAATGAAGTCGCTCCTTGCTAAATCTTTTCCACTTGCAAAGACAGAAAAATTGAAAACTAAGATTAGTTAGTTCACGCAGTATGAAAATAAAAATCTATATGAGGTATAGGAATAGTTTAGAGAGATGCTTGCAAAATGTCCAATCCATAGAATTGATATGTGGCAGCAAATTGATATCTTTTATATTTGATTGACACCTTCAACTTGTAGCACGATTGATGCTATGGTTGTAGGCAATATAATGAGCAAGACTACGACCAAAGTCTATAATCTGATTGAGGATATGGCTACAAATAGTTTTCAGTATAATTATGAGCGCCATCCAAGGAAGTGACATGGCATTCATGCATTTAATGATATAACAGTTCTTATAGCTCATATGGAAGTATTGAACAAGAAGCTGGATAGTATAATGAGTGGAGCTAGTAGTAGTTCTCTTAAAGTTGAATGTGATAGTTATGCTAGTACATCCTATACCTCATTAGAGTT
>JAOXYD010110917.1:0-25178 GCA_028565735.1 Pinacopodium congolense
ATCCTTTTGTTTTGGTAATATGGAAATAGAAATTAAAAATTACTTATCAGAATACTATCGAATTTAAATATGCTAGCTTAAAAAATACAATCAAATCCCATGATTTGATGGGTAATTTTATAACCTTGCAATAATTATACATAACTCTCATTCTGAAGTTATATAAGCCGCCGAGGGTGATATATATATATATATATATACAGGTGTTTTAATTTTAAATTAAATGTGATAAAGGTATTAGTTAGTCAATTTGGGTTTAAACATCTCCACCAAATTGCAAAAATGTAAATAAGTACTTCATAAATAAAATTATTTGCGCTTGCTAAACTAGAACTTGAATCAACTAGCTAGAGCGTTTTGTATTAGGGAAAAAGTTAAAAGTAGTTAAAATATATTCGTCGTAAAAGTATCTCTAAAATCATATTTTTCTTGAATTAAGACAATAAGTTATTAGGTAATAATAGCATGTCATTTGAAGTACGTTTGATTTAAATTTTTATTTTTGTATTATTTTTTTAAACATTGTATTGTATTAATATATTATTTTTTGAATTTTTATACTAATATTTTTTATTTTTGTGTTAAAAAAACAAAAAATTAAAGTTGAAAATAAAAGTCCAACCAAACAACCTCTAAATTATAATTATGAAATGCTGCTGACGTTGCACAGTAGTCCATTAAATTTAATATGTAACAGTTGTTTCTTCCTTTTCTAAAAAAAAGGATATAGAATTAATGATGTGGCATTTTATTCACCTTAACAAACTTAAATAATATATATATTGCTTACACAAAAAACAAGGAAGAAAATTTTTTACTGCTTCTATTTTCTAAACAATAAAGTTAAATACGAAATAAAAAGTATATTTTATCTCTCAACATTTGAGAAATAAATTAATTTAATTTTTAATATTTTTTAAAATATAACCTTTATTCCTATTGTTTATAAGATAATGTAATTAGTCTTAATATTTTATTATTGTTTTCACTGTTTTCCCATTTCTTGCTATCCTTAGAAGGTTCTTATCCATCTCTGTTTTGTTTTTGTGATCGGACTTTAAAAAAAAAACTTACATTAACTCTTAATCCAGACTTAATTTGAAATTAAAAATTTTAAAATAAAATGAAAGGAGTTTATGATATAACATAAATTTATTGAATTTTGCAGTAATGGTATCTTTTGCCAATTCTATTACGATCCTCGATGTTGCCCGTTTGGTTCGGTTTCGATTTTTAGATTTGATTTTTGAATTTTTTAAACACAAAAATTAATAAAGAACATCATAAAAATCGAAAAAAACACTTTAATACAATACAAAAATTAAGACAAACAACATAAAAATTTATAAAAATACATAAAATTCAATACAAAAATATAATATCTATAACTAAAAATTACAACAAAAAATTTTATCAAACAGCCTTAAGCAATACACCTGGACAAAAAGAGTTGTTAAAATATTGCAGTTGTCAATTTCTATTACTAAAGAATACGTATGGCAAACAGCTAGCAATTACTTTACTCAAAATTTTAATTACCAAAAAGTAACTTTTAACCTGTGGTAGCTTTTAATATTATCATTGGCACGCCACGCGTCATTGTATACTATTTATTGTTATTTATTAATTTTTTTAGTTTATAAGTTTTTAGGCTAACCTTAAGACTTCATATAAAAAATCATAATAATATAAGATGATAAATTTTATATATTTTGAAATATTCCCAAAAATATCGTAATTTAATTTAACTTTTCATATATCTTAAGAGTTCATAGAAGTGTAATTTTTTTATTAATCACATATTATTCAGTGGATTTTGACTTTCAACAAAAATATTTAAAGCATATATTTTACGATAATTTACCAGGAGGAACTTCTTAAATGTTAAATTAAACTTGTCATGTAAATAATTTATTTCCGGAGGGAAAAAAATCACAGTTTTTCTTTAATCACACGTTTCCATCTTGACCCTGGTGGCTTGGGTTTCTGCTTTGTTTCTTCGACCTTTACGGTCTTCCTTTAAATTTTGTTTTCATGTTAAGGATTTTATGATATATTGGTGAACTTAAATATTGTTCCAAAAGGTCCTGTCATATTTTCATTAATTTCACATATCTAGAAAAAAAGTATCTAATAGCACCTTTTTTGTTAAATAATTGCATATTTTTTATTTTTGGTATTAACTCTTACATTAGATCTTTAGCTATGATGAATAAATTGTTGAGTATATAAAATAATTTATAAATTATTCATTTCAATTTATTAATTGACAAATTAGCAACCTTTTAAAATTTTGTTAAGAAATGGTAGGGTTGTAGCATTCCATGCAAGCCATAAACTTACGACACTAATATTTAAAATTTTAATAGAACAATTTTATAAAAAGAAATTGAGTTAGAATTTATCCATTAGTCTTAAAGATATTTATTTACTTCATAAATTATTTTTATTAGAAATAAAAATTATATTTGATTTAAGGCTGAAATAGATAAGGAACAGAATAATTATTCTTAAGAATATAATAAATGAGGAATAGAATGGAATATATTTTACTTTATTTAATTTACAGTTAAAAATTTTTTATATCAATATTTAGTTTGAAAATATAAACTTGGAATAATAAAGGAATAATAAATTAATAAAAATAATATTAATAATATTAAAATTAAGAATAATAATAAGAATAATATTTTTAATAAAAAGTGTAAATAAAACGCTAGAAAAAAATATAATATATATTTTTAAAATAATTAAAAATAAAAAATATTTATTCTTAAAAGATAAAGAATACAGCAAAGAGCTATCCATGTCAACAAACATACCATAAAGGTCTTACACATTAATTGAAAGAAGAGTCCCATCCCATACTGCAACCCCTATGAGCATGACAGCTCATGTAGGAAGTTCTATAGTTTACGCGAAATGTGCGGTTGAAGGCTGTCCAAGTGCCTATAATCCAATTCAACCACACATTTGACCTTAGGCTTGGAATAATTTCGTGTAGTAAAAATAATTAATTCTTTTAAACTTTTCTTCATATAAAAAAGCGAGTTAATTACAATCTTATGCATAAATTTATTTAATTTTAGAGTATTTATTTGGAGGATATCGGGATTTAAAAAAAAGGGATAAAATATTTAAACAAATTGTTTGGTTGCTGGAGTGATTAGTCAGTTTAATATATATTTATTAACTGAGTTATTCCACAAATAAAATTACTAATTAGGAGCATCTGTTAATTAGCAGGCCATGCCTGCCTTGTGCCATATAACTTGAAGCCGCTTGTTAATGGACCTAATGATTGAGGCCCAAGTTGGGTGTTCTAATTTTAATGGGTTCTGAGCCCATTACAAATGTAATCTGCTCGTGGCAACTAGTTTCTTCTTGAGTTCTGTTTCTAGCTTCTTCTTCTTCTTCTTCTTCTTCTTAGGGTTACTGGAGAAACGAAAGAAGAAAGAATGTCGTCTCTTGGAACATCAAAAGGGATTTTGGAGATCGCTAAATTCGGTATTTATGTTAGTGTTCCCATCTTTCTCATGTATACCTTCGCCAACAACTCCAAGAATCTCCAGAAGTTCATGGGCAACGTAGTCTCTCTCTCTCTTGACATTTATACAATTTTCTGTTTTTTATAAATTAATTTAGAATTAAGCTCACGGGGCAATCTGGGTTCTTTGTTTATTTGGTTGCGGAGATTTTGCCAATTCGATTTAGTTATTAAGAAGATTGCATCAAGTCATGTGCTCTGCATTACTTATAGTGTCTTTTATTTTGGCAATTTTAGTTTGTGGAAAAGATGGATCGTTAATTTGAAGGTTTTCAGTTCGCATGGAGGTTAAACTAAATCGATCACATTGAAATTCATACGGGGCTGTAAAACTATTCAGATGTCTCCATGGAAATAGGTTTCTTTCCGAGTAATATTCATGTGAAGTGCTGATTGAGATCTGCATACCAATTCAGTACATCTAATGACGGAAAACATGCATTTGTCCCAAACATATGCCCTTTAGTTTTGATATGTTGGATTTCCCCACTTCAGATCCCTAGTAACCCTATATGACCAAATTGTTGGTTCAGTGGAATTAGTTTAGCAAATTTTGTTTTGCAGTAGGAAGAAAGAACTAATCGATAGTGATATATTATTATTTTCTCACTATTTTCTATTCTGATGGTTTACTTTGGGGTTTGAACTTTGAAGCGCTCCTACGTTGTCTACCCACCTGAGGGACCAAGGCCTCCATCGCCTGAGGAGCTTAGAGAAATGGCGCGAGAATTGGCTCGCAAGAGAAAGAATGATTGAGTCCAGTCCAGGCTTACAAGATCATTTCTCATGGGAGAAAAAAAATGTGTAAATATGCATCTGTAACTGTAACACCCGGTTTCATGTAAAATAGTTGAATAATTTACGTTTGGTTGAAGATGTTTTCTACTTTCTTGCTCGAAATAATACTGGTAAATCTATTATTGTCTGTATTCGCTGCAAGTTACCTGGAATCAAAACATATTCTATTCTGGAACTATTAGTTCCTGCCAATCACTTCAGGTTATGGAAAATTTGATCATATTACTTTGGATGAAATATATATCCACTTTCCATTTTATGGCTCAGTAGAAAGAAGGAAACAGTCGTAAATTTTGTTGGGGGAAACGCTCACAAAGCACTGATAAATTTTATCAAAAGAGTGGAGCAATTGATATATTTTTTTTGGAAATTACCTGAAGGTTTCAGTTGCAACGTTTTTTTCGTGTGTGGAAATTACCTGGAGGCTTCAATTTTAACGTGTTCTGTTTCTAAAAGGCAACTACAACACGGACCAACAGAAATCTGAAAAGAGGGGAGACAAGGATGTTTCGAATTATTAGACAAACCTGAAAAGGGTTTGGTTATGATTATTCGTGAGAATTTCTCGGAAAAGTCTGTTCTCTAATAAATGGCTTCCACATCTCATTGACAATGAAGGAGGAATTGAGACTTTTTCAAACTGAAACCGAGTGAGCAGAAGAACGAGGTAGGGTTGCTGAAGGGTAACGTTGACTTACAAGTCAAGACAGAAATGCTCTCCTCTTAATATTACCGACATTTTGATCAGATTATAATCCAACATTTTCTCCTTCTCTCGTTCTTCCAAGCAGAGCTGAAAGGTAAAGTCACTTTCCCGCTGTTCCGTTTGCATGTCAGCTTTATTTCTTTCTTTGTCTAGATTCGAATCTATGGTTGTTTGCTCCATTGAAGCTTTGTGCTGTCTGTCTTGGCTTAAGATTGAGAAACAGCAAGCTAACTTCTTTTTTCTGGCTTCTGTTTCAATTAATTCATCTTTTGCTGGATTTTGAGATGTAAACAAATGTGAACTGTTGATCCTTGATACACTGGAAGATATGTAATTTTCTCCTCGCTATGTTTTAATTTCCTTGAATTGATATTCTCATTAGTTCCAACTGTTAAGGCCAAGTGTTGGTCCAATGTTCAGGTTGATTGGATCATTATGCATCGAGTGATTAAGTGATGTGGTGTATATATCTGGGCAATCGCTGTGTTGAGGATTCCCCACAGACAAATCTATCACAATGGAGGCGATTCCCATAGGAACTATTTTGTCTGTGCTTATAAAGCAGGTCACTAAAACAGCTCAGGCGGCAAACGATGTTCTCGGTGAAAAAGAAAGTTTCAAAGTGCTATCCAAACACCTCTTTGACATTGAACCAGTGCTGAAGGAACTGCAGCTTAAGAAACTTAATGATTCTCAAGCTGCTAGGCTTGCACTTGAAAATCTTGAAACAGATGTCAAAAGGGCAAATTCTTTGGTTGAGAAGTACAAAAATCGAGCCCGTTTCTACCTACTTGTAAGGTGCAGACACATTGTGAGTGAGGTACAAGAAGTGACAAGGGATATTGGGAGGTCTTTGGCTGCATTATCTCTTGCAAATGCGGAAGTCCTTTCAGGTATGTCAAGCCAAGTGAATAAGCTGCATAATGAAATGCAGAGGGTGGAATTTGAAGCTTCATGTTCCCACTTCCAAATTGTTGACAAGTTACACCAGGGCCTTCAAGATCAGAAATTAGATCGAGATTTTGCAAACCTTATGCTGGAAGAAATAGCTACAGCAGTAGGGGTGCCAGTTGAGCCGTTGCAAATAAGCAAAGAGCTAGAGAGTTTGAAAAGTGAAAAAGAAGAAGCAGCCATCCAAAAAACAAGAGCTGAATTTTTTTTCTTGGAGCAGGTTATTGAGTTGCTTTCTCAAGCTGATGCTGCCCGAGATTATATAGAAGTCAAGAGGCAGTATTTTCACAGGCTTCAAGCTATAGAGAGATACGATGCTAGGGTAAAACAAATTGCTCCTTTCACTCCTTTCCTTTGTGCGATATATGGGACTGTGATGAATGATCCTGTTAGTCTTTGCACTGGTACTACATGTGAGAGAGCTGCGATTGAAGATTGGTTTGACAGTGGAAAGATGACTGACCCAGAAACAGGTGAAATTCTCGAAGACACAACTTTATGGTCTAATCTTCCTCTTAGACAATCCATAGAGGAATGGAGAGAACTAAATTATTGCCTAAGAATCAGAGCGTGTAAAGAAAAGTTGCTATCGGGTTCTGATGCGTCTGTGGAAGAAGCACTAAGCCAAATGGAAGATCTAATGATAGAGAACTCCTTAAACAAGGATTGGATTTGTATAGCAGAACTTACTGATATTGTCATAACCATCCTTGGGAGCTCCAGTAACACGGATCTTAAGAGGAAGATCTTAGTTACACTGAAATATATTGTTAAAGGCCACACAAAAAACAAGGTAAGCAATCATAAAACTACTTTTCTGGTAATTTGGGGCACTCACACTGGTTCTGCTAACAAGCGCTGCTTTAGATATTCTTCATTTGTACTATCCTTAATGTCAGCTATCATCTGCGATTGTGAACTTTGAGCTTTAGCATTTTGTCACTCGCAGAGCTTTTGTGGTAATTCTGAAACTGTTAGGTAGAATATGAAATAATCTCTACTTATGGTTTGTTTACAAACACAACACCTGGTTACTAATTATGCTCTATCTAGGACTAACCTTTTCTATGTTATCCTTGAAAATTGCTATATAGCTCATGGCACATATTTAGCATATCTATTTAGTGAAGCTTCTGGAAGATGTTGCTTTCGTGATAAACATTTGGCATATCTAATTTGGCAAGAAATCTGGTTAATCATGCTAAGATAATCAGATTTTGTGGGTCTGAAGTGCCATCCTACTCCTGGACTCATATTTTTCGGTTTGTTCTCAGCATGACATCTACTAAATTTTGAAACGTTATTTATAAGTTTGATTTAGAAATTTAAAATACTAATCTGATTGACTTGAGATATTTTGATTTCTAATTCTGAATCATGTTTTATAGGAAAAGGTGATTGAATATGGGATTTGGGATCAAATTATTCCCTGTTTAGCACATGATTCAAACATTGCAAAGGATGCGGTAGAGTTGCTTCATGAGTTATTGCAGGACAGGTCTACTTGGAATGTGTCTGTCTGCCAGAAACTTTCAACACATTGCAGTGCAATCAGTTGCCTTGTCACTCTTTTGAGTGGGCCGGTGAGGGAGTCAGCTACTATTGCAGAGACAATTTTGAAACAACTTGTTGAAGTTGGTGAGGAGAGCATTTCTCAAGCTGCAAAATCGGGCTGGTATAAACCACTTGTTGACAGGCTTATACATGGTTAGAAGCTTTATCCTCCCTTCTGTGTGATTTTGATCATTTCACTGAGTTTAAATATCTGGCCAAACTTTAAGGCCCTAGTTAATATTAGTTATTTACATAGATATATCCCTAGTTACCAATTATTATACTCTATGCTTATTTGTCGGTTCAAGCAGTATGCTTGTGGGGTGTAATGCAGTGCCAACTTATGATATTATTCTGAACATTACACCGAATGCAGTATGTCTCTGGAAAACATGGGACACCTAGTGATGGTAACGGTTGAATTCTTCTTCTTAGGATGCATGCCTTGGTTAATTGTTAGATATCTGAGTCTATGATTATGCATGTTGAAGTTATATGCCATATTTTAGTTTCTGTTCTCAACATTTTCACTTGCATCTGTAGCTTATAATCTACTCATTATCCTAAGACTGGGACATGAATAACACTGCTTTGGTTAATATGAAAATTTACAGGGCCAGATTCTTCAAGAGTTTCAATGGTTAGAGCGCTAGTAAATATGGAATTGGTTGATTCAGATTTGAAGCTCCTTGGAGAAGAAGGAATTATCCCTCCTTTGCTTGAAATGTTGGACTCAGGAAATATGGAATCAAAAGAATTAGCTCTGTCTGCTCTGGTTCAATTATCTGGCTGTCGTGCCAATAAGGAGCTGATTGCTTCTGCTGGTGGGCTTCCTCTGATTCTGAAAGTGATATTCTCTGCACGTTTGTGCACAATTGTCCTGGGAAAATGTTGTCAAGTTTTAGAGAAACTTTCTTCAAACGATGATGGGATTAAATTCTTCGTTGATGAAAATGGGACGCAGCTTGAGTTGGAACCAATCATCAGCAGTTTATTAGCTATGAAATTTCATAATGTCCAGAGGCCTGCTTTACGTGCACTTCTTGGTATATGTAAATCTGACCCAGGTTTTGTTAGGACTGCAGTGCTTAACGCCGACGCATTGCCTTCAATACTTTTTCTTCTTGATGATAATGACTTGGAAATTCGTGAAATTGCTCTAAATCTTCTCTTCCTATTCTCCCATCATGAAACACAAGGAATTGTTGAGTACCTTCTTAAGCCAAAAAGGCTTGAGGCACTTGTGGGATTTCTAGAGAGTGACAATAGCAGCAATGATGTACAGATGGCTGCTGCAGGGTTACTAGCCAATCTTCCGAAATCTGAAACATCTACCATCACTATGAAGCTAATTGAGTTAGATGGGCTGAACGCTCTCATAAACATTATAAGAAAAGGAACCATGGAAGCCAAAGAAAATGCTCTGAGTGCACTTTTCAGATTCACGGATCCCACGAATCTTGTGGTACAGCAGAATGTGGTGGACTTGGAAACTTGTGATTTACTTGTAAAGTTACTTGAGACTGGTTCAGCATTGGCAAAGGCAAGAGCAGCAGGACTCCTTGGTGAGCTTTCCAAAAGCAGTCCAAAGCTTGTTGTCACGACCAATACAATCGTTTGCTCGTGTTTTCGGCCAAAGCTTCCTCGTATTTGCACTGCACACGGCGGTCCCTGCAGTGTGAAAACAACATTTTGCTTGGTTGAGGCAAATGCTTTGCCGCTATTGGTAAAACTCTTACAGGAAAAGGTTCAAACAATTGCTCATGAAGCAATACAGACACTGTCCACATTGGTTCAGGAAAGTTGTCCTAACAGAGGAGCCACAGCTTTGCACGACGCTAAGGCCATAAAACCTGTGTTAGATGTTTTGGATTGGGGGTCAGATTCTTTAATAGAAGAAGCTTTGCAGCTTTTGGAGAAAGTGTTCCTGTCGAGGGAAATGGTGGACATATATGGCTCAAAAAGTAAGTTACTTCTCATTGGTCTAACTAGCAGGCAAATTCACAGGGATGGTCATCTTGGTAGGAAGGCTGCAAGAGTCTTAGAACTGCTTGAACACCCTTCAAAATCATCAACATCTCTTCTGTCAGGATTATTTGGTTGATAAATTAAGAAACACAGAGCCAATTAAGTTGTGATTCAGTTATACACTAATTTGTGTCCATATTAGCTTTGTTATCGTTTCTACATTATATTGGAATTGTTCTGCCACATATCAAGTCCTACAATTATTGAAAATGGCAATGACAAGGATCTTCCGTGTACCAACAATTTGCATACTTGTAGTTGAATTCATCCCTAGAAAAAATTAGAAAATTCTAATGCATTTAATCCTAATTCTTTTGATTTTACATCTTAAAATATATGATATGATAGTTGAATTTTTCTCATACTATTTAATCGTCTAGTAAAAGGGTTTTGTACATAAATAGGGTTAAGGAGTGTGGCAATTGAAAGGATGGGAGCAAGGCTTGAATTTCCCTTTTTCTTGTTCTTTGTATTCTTATTCTTTATGATTTAACACTTTCGGTGCAAATCCGGGGGACAAATCCTTTATAAACTGTGCCTTAGAAGACGCGATTAAAGAAATTTTAATTGAGCTCCATAGCACATTTCATTTTGATATGTTCGATTACTTAAATTTGACAAAGAATTACCATTTATAAGGATATAGGTAACTTTAAGATATATTGTTTATGTTATTAATGATAATTAATCTTAATAGTCAATCATTTTTCAATGTCAAGGACTGTTTTGCTTTTTTTTTTTTTTAAGTAATGGATTGTTTTCAAAAAGCTTTCAGATTCCATTCATTTTTAATCTTTTATCATTTGACTTCAATCTTCAGGCTTTAATTTGCATTCGGATCAATATTTGTTGACAGGATTAGGACTTTTACGTTATTAATTATTGTTAGAATTAATAAATAATATCCTTAATAACACAAGAATTATGTTTATCAAATTTTACAAATTACCTCTTAATGTAATTTTGCCTTTGTTAGGAGAATTCACATTCAAATGACAAATAAATTTAAACAATTTTTTCAGTCTTGCTCCAAATAAGGCATTAGACCCATTCTTCCTAAAGAAATTCTGACATTGTCCACAAATATGAAGACTAACATATTAGTAATATTTTAAAAATCAAACAAGACATCAAATTATTGAGGTGAAAGATTTAAAGTTTAAAAAGTTAAACGATATGAAATCATTATAAATTTGATATAATATTAATCAATAAATAAAAAGTAATATTTGAGTTTTAATTCAATTTTTAAGAGTCAATGAGTCAATTTTACTATTTAAGTGGCTGATTTATTACTTAACTAGTTAGCCTATTATTTAACTGACCAGTTTTAATCTATGAAAGTTTATATATACAACTAAATCGGTTTATTAATCAATTTTCAATTAATTTAGTTGTTGAATCTATCAATAAGATTTGATTTTGAAATCATTCCATATTACACAAAATTTTGAATATCATATCATACCGGTTAGTACCATATGAAAAAAAATACAATATGTATTAATATCAATTGTACTAGCAAAATAATGACCAATATCAACCAGTTTGATTGATACCAACTAATATTGATTAGAAACATGAATACCAGTACTATATCAGGTTAATTTAAAAAAATCAAAAAATTTTAAAAACTAAATTGAAATAATGAGCAATAAACCTAATTTTATGTTGTTCTCTTTATATATATATATATATATATATAATTTCACTTATATTATATATATATATATGTATGTATATAGGTTAAACTCTACATATACATTATATGTATAAAAACTTTTAAAAGTAAGTATTTGTATTATAGGGTTCAATTCCTTAGCATGAATTCTTGTTGTAATACTTATGGTTTCACGGTTTACTCTTATTGTTTTGATATAATCAATTGAAACATTTGAAGTACTTTTAAATTATTTTTAGATTTATATATGTATGTGAATTGAGCAATCTTTTTATATTAATTTTGATTATTATTTATATGAGAAATATATGAAAAATAATATTAATTAAATAAAGAGATAATTATTATATTAAATTTATATTATTATTGATTTTTTGAAAAATGATTGAAGTAAAATTCTTTTTTAAAAAAGTAGTAAAATTAAAAATTATATTGTACAATAGAGATTATTTTATAAATTTTATAAAAATTTAAAAATTATTTTATAATTTTAAATTTTATCTAAAATAATACTTAATATTGACTAATATTAGTATTATACCATACCATAATCAAATTCGGTATGAGACCCAATTAGATATTCATCATATTTAAATTAGGACTTAATACACATTTAACCTAAAGGAAATGGCAAAAGCCCACTAAAGTGACAGAAGCTTGTCATTCAAGAAACTCTTTTATGAGAGCATCAATTCTTCTTTCGAGCGTTGCTGGAGTAAATGATTTCTCTCTCAAGTCAATTCGTAAGTAATGAGCTAACCCTTGGCAACGACCAACTAACTCACATTCTGTAATAGTCACTCTTCAAAACATCTAGCTCCATATATTTTCGGATATTTTGTTTCATTTTTTTATTTTTAAATATAAAAATTAATAAAATTAATAAATTAATACAGTACAAAAGTTGAAAAAAATAACAATAAAAAATTAAAATCAATAACAGTACCAAAGAAACTCTTTGTTTTCCATCCCTTATCTTCTTTTAAAGTAGAAAATGAATCTATATATGTATCCTAAATCATATAGTCTTTGCTCATATAAACGAGAGTTTACATCTAAACACGAATTAATCCATCTCCATCCCTCTAAACACTTTCCATACCAACATATAAGGATCTAATGCATATTTCGTCAAAAAAAAAAAAACGATAGCAAATGTCCACTAAATTGAATTAAGTCTATTGTCCTATAAATGCACAGGAACCGGTTGGACCTCACTATACGGCTGATACTGTATACATTTTAAATATATAATAATAAATATATTAGAATAATATTTATTAATAATTTAAATTTTATTATTATATAAATTAAAAATTTTTTAGTTGATTTTTTTATTTTTTCACTTATAAAAACAAAAAAATATATAAGGCAAAAATTTTAAAAATAGCGTACTAATATAATATAAAAATAAAAATTTATATAAATATATAAAAATATAAAAATTGCAATTAAAAAATAACGATCAACAAATCAAATAAACAATCTCTAAACGAAACCCGTTTATTATAAAAGATTATGATTACCAAGCCACCCAATTTTACTGTAAGAAGCTGGAATGCTGGATACAAAACTAAAGAAAGAAAGTGTATAAACATTATAAATTATTATTTATAATAATAATTATTAATTATTATAAAAGATCGTCAAAAGATTTTCCAAAATCGAAATAAATGATCATAATTCATAAGCTGGCGAGCGTTGAATGTCGCGTCATATGACAACTAGAACATCGAAATTCGGTTGCCATTGGCTTTGGTTGTCCTGAGGCATCAATTTCCCTTGGTTGGGACGATGGTTTCATTAGTCTATTCGTAGTTTCTTTCTTGAACACTCAATTCTGGCGATGAAGTCGTTGTGAAGTGACTTCACACATGGTTTACTTAAAAGCACACACAAATATATAGGTAAAAAAAAAAAAAAGTATAATTTACCTCATAATATTTAATAAATTATTTTATTTTATTTTAAACATTTTTTAAAATATTACTTTATTTTTAATATTTATCAAATAATATAATATACTTCATAATTTTACAAAATAGTACATATCACACTTTAATATTTATAAAATAATACATTTTATCCCCTTAATATTAATTTTATTAATATTTATTAGATAAATACTAATTTTATCAATATTTTATAAATAAATTATTATATAATTATTTAAAAAGTAATTAGTAAAATTTTAGTTAAATTAATATTAAAGGAGCAATTTATATCATTTTATAAATATAAAGGGGTAAAATGTATCATTTTACAAAAGTTAAGGGATAAAGTGATATATTAAAAAAATGTTAGTGGACAATTTAAATCTTTTTAAAAGTATTAAGAGGTAAATTATACCTTTTACTAACAAATATAATGTCATACATGTTTTCATATTCTTTCTTTCTTTCTTTCTTATTCTAAAAAAAACAAAAAAAAGTCTGTCTTTCTTGTCAGTTGTCACCCTATTTTGTTGGGAAAAAATATATGAGGCTTTTTTATTTTAATTTAAAATTTTTAGAAATCATATCATATATTTTATATTATTTATTTATTAGTATAAAAATTTTAATATCATTTTCTATTAAAAATTCATAAAAATAAAAATATTTTAAAAAGAATTTATTAATTTAAAATATCATATGTATAATATGATCTTTAATTAAAAGAACATATAATATTATTTATTATTCATGTACTCCTACGTAATATCATATTTTACGTGATATAAATAAAATATTTAACCTGTCATGTAACAAACACTTAATGTTATTTTTTAATTTTTATTAATTAAAATTACTCATGATTACATTTATATTTATTTTAACACATTTTAAAAACTTCAAAATATTACAAATATTAATAGAAGATAACTTATCATGTTTCCTCCAAATTATATTAACTTATTATTATGTGTTTGACCATTAATTATGTGATCTAATACGGCTTCTTTTTATAAATTAAAAATTTTAAATTACTTATATGATGACAATAATGAACATACTAAATAAAAAATTTGATCTATTTTTAAATTTTAATCTTTGTATTGTTTAAATCTGTGATAATAAAATTAAATTTGCCTATATGAATTTTTAATCATTCAGTTATAGATATTTAACCAGGAGTACTCAATCCAAGTGTAATAATCATTGCATTATATAGGTAGATATATATATATATATATATTATAATAGATCTCGTTCTTGTATGTTTATTATCATTCACAACACAATCCAGTATTGTTTTCGTTATCATTTTACTAAAGAGACTCTTCATTCCAATTTCTGTTATAAACATGACTATGACTTTTCATAAACAGCCTCCCAACGTTTTGTTAGAAAAGCATAATTAAGAGTTGTAGGTTAAACTTTTCTATTTTTGTTTTTGTTTTTGTTTTTAATTTTTAATTTTTAATTTTTGTGTATTTTTAAGTTGTTGTATTTTTTAGTTTTTGTATTGAGTAATTGTCTTTTTACCTCTATGTGTTATTGTCAATTATCAAATATTCCCATGTATTTTTGAAAATATCACTGATCTTATGTGTCTTGACAAAATTATCGAACACCTCCTAACACTATTATGCGATGATGTAGTACTGACGTAATAGGTTGACCATACTAACATTTTGATTATGTGATACTGTTAATTGCATAGACTGATAACGTGGCATAGTTATTGTATAAGAGGTGCATTTATAATTTATAAAAACACATGGTGGTATTTGAAAAAAATAAAAAATGCAAGGGAATATTTGAAAAAAATGAGAAACATAAGAAGTTGTTAAAAAATTATAGGATAATTACTTTATATATTATATTTATTATTTAAAGTAAATTTATTTATAAAATATAAAAAATTCAATTTTTATTTATAATTTTGAAAATTTATAAACTATATTTATAAATATAAATAAATATAATTTGTGTATTTAAAAATTAAAACTAAAAAATTAAAAACAAAACAAAAATCAAAACAAATAGATTATTACTTTAATATTTTTTAAAAAATCAAAATTTCTATTTAAAAATATTTAAATAAAATTGTAAACTTTAAAATATTTAGTCCAAATATTGTCAATTTCAAAAATTTTAACTAAAATTAAATTAAATATTTTAAAATGTTAGCATTTCATTTTTTTTACGGATAACTAAATATATAAATATACAAATATATATTTTGTATATTTAAAAAGTAAAACTAAAAAATTAAAAATAAATTCAAAGAAAATAGATTATTACTTTAAATATTATGAATAGCTATCAATTTCAATTTTCAAATTTCAAATATTATAAACTAATTTTATAAATAAATATAATTTTCATATTTAAAAAGTAAAAATTCAAAATAAATTTATTATTCTTTTAAATATTATGAATAGTTATCAATTTCAAATTTATTGTCATTGTACCTTCCCTGCAATAGTATTAAAGCTCATAGCTTTATATTATCTAAGTAAAAATAATTGAGATTTAGCAAAGAAAATATTTCAAGACAAATAACTAGTTTTTAAAAAATAAATTGAAAAATAATAGCAATGAAATAAAGAAAACAATCACAATAATTTATATGATTCATATGAAAGAAAAAAAGCAAAGACTTTTATTATGTCAATTTAAATAAGTCATACATGTTAGAAACCTATATCGATCTAATCGATTATATAACAAAAAATTTAAGGTTTTTTATAGGATCTCTTTAATAAAATTTTAACTTAAAATAAAAATAAGAAATTAAAGATTTCAGACAAACATAAATAAAGATTTATTATTTCAACTGATTTTTTCTTGTATTCTAAACCATAGTCTTTCACACGTCTAACCTCTAATAATGTCCATAAGTTTACGGAAAGAGAATTCAAAATTCTTTTGAGAGAAAAACAGAGTTGTACTAGTAACATTAAAGTTGTCATCCTTATATAGTGAAAAAATCTTTTTTTCAAATATTAAAATTAAAATTAAATTAAAATTACAATTAAAATTTAACTCTAATTATAATTATAATTTAATTTTAACTTAATTAAATATCTCATATTTGACCATAAAGTTTTTTAAACTTTACTATTAAGTCTAACTTAATTAATTTTTACACTCTTCCAATAAATTTATATGTATGGTAATGATCATAAATTATAATTATAATTCATAATTAAAATTAGATAAATTAAAACTCCTTTTAATTTATTTTTAATTCTTCAATTAAACAATTTATGAACATAGATCAAGATTGACATGTAATAACATATCCTGATCACCCAAATATTAAGAATGTCAAAGTGGTTTAACTAATTTGTCTATATATTGTTATAATGAATAATTTGATATTTTCGTCATAAAATGCTCCAATTGGATTTAGAGCACAGAATCAGTATCTATCATATAAAATCCAATTATGTTTGTTTTTGATAATTAGTTAATATTTTATATTTGATATTTGAAGCTCTTTTTCAAATTTCGTTTAACCATGGTTAGAGAATTTTCAAATCATCACTAATTAAGAATAGCAGAACATTCTCCCTAATTATTTTAAAATAATGAATCCTGTATTGATTTACATAACTATTTTCCTATAATTCATACTATATCAAAGTATTATCGACTGAACGTACTTTATAAAGTAGATCATAACTAACATTAAAACATATTAATTCATATATGAAATAATTATGGTAATCTCAAATCAAACGATCAATTATACAACTATTATATTTGAGGAAATTTACAGACACACAAGTAATTTTCTATTTGAAATCCTCAAAATTAGATTAATTCAGTGAACTTATTCTCTAATAAACACTCACATATTTGTTTAAACATCTCCATACTTTAATTTAGGAGATCAATAACTTTCTTTATAAGAAAAGAATATAATGTGCGTTAGTTTAACTGTTTCATCAATATTCTGTTTTGATAAAGTTAAAATTAGGAACATTTTAAGAAAAATACAAAATTACAATCTGAATCTCAAGATTATAACCTTATTATAATTTTCGATTGCATAATAATTATTTCAATGATTTTATTTTTATGATTAATTAAATATAATTAACAGAATATATAAAGATAAAGAGTGTCTTTTATTCAATTATATCACAAATTTACAACCAATCGAATTATTAGAGGATATACACCAATAATACATTATGACACAATATATTTTAAACTCTCAATCCTAATAACACGTTCACGTAATACTTAGCCATGGTTAATTAATTAGCTCCAGTAAGTGGCTATAATTTTGTAACTGGAAATGCCGTTAGATTTTCGAAAGAGTGCAACCAAGTATTTATAGAAAAGGCTTTATAATTGAAAATATTGTGCAATATTGCACATTTTACATGTGAAGTTGTCCTAGTAATTACTTTATTTGTGGTATTCTACCGGCCAATTCCTTTTTCCTTTTTCGAACCGAAATCATATTTTAAAAAATTCCAATACGTTAGTATGATGCTAATTAAAAACTTTTACAAAAACAGTGAAAGCGTATTCTATCCAACACAAATCTAGCGGAAAAGGACTTTTGTCCGAAAGTATTAATTGTAAATCACATGTTAACAACAATAATAATAACTGATACTTTCATAAAGCTTTTTCTCTTATAATAACGATGTTTTAATCCTTTTAACTTTTGCATGAAAATTCAAAGAAACAAACTATAACATTTGATAACATTAAAAATAAACTCTAATATTTATAAAATATTTCAAAATTAACAAAACTCAAATTTTCGATTAAAATTTATTTACAATTATTAATGTAACAATTTTTCTTAAATTTATTTTGGAATTTGATTTAAGAATTTAAAACTTTAACGTTTTTGATCATCTTTACAAATATTAATTTTTATTAAATGTTTTTCAAATTTAAATATTTAAATATTTTTTAATGTTAGATTTTATATTAAACACTGTCCAAAATTAGGCAAAAAAAAAAACCTTGAGCCTATTCGAATAAGTGTGTTCCATTTTGTATTGTACCGATCGGAAAATGGTACGAAATAGTCAAAAATGGTATCGGATTCAAATATCGGCTGCTACCGAAAAAAAAATTAATTTTAAAAAAAAATTTTAAATTTTTTTTAAAAAAAAATATTTAAGGAAAAATTTTGTATTTTAATCTTTTTAAGTTTAAAGTTAAGTTAAAAATTACATAATATAATATATTTATAGACTATTTTATAAATTTTATAAAAATTAAAATTTAATTTATAATTTTAAATAATTATCTGAAATGATACCGATATTAACTGGTATCGATATAATACTATATTCGAAGTTAATTTAATACTGATATCGATACAATATTCAAGACACTGATTCCAAGCACTTAGTCTTTTATCATGTGACATTAATCTTCATCCATTTGACGTTTATCTTATCCCCAATGAACTGCAGGCTTTAATGAGCTTTTGTACCGATATGTGTCTTTTTTTTATCCTGTTTGGCTGAAATAGAAAGTACTAATATGTCATTTTTGTATTTTAATATTTAGACATTGATGTTAAATTATATACAACTTTACGCGTAGTTTCGCATAAATTCATTGAATATGGTGGGGATAAAATCAAAGTAAATGATCATAAACCGCTGAGCGTTAAAGGTTCCATCATATGACAAGTAAAACAAACGAAATTCGGTTGCCATTCCTGAATTTTCGTGTCTATCAACCTCCTTCCTTCCTTCCTTCCTTCCTTCCTTCCTTCCTTGGTACAGTACTTTAAGACACTTTCAATTATGTAGGTCCTCTTTCTTTTTTTTTTTCTGTAACAAATCATTAATTTCGGACGTTCGACTGACATTTTTTTAATTTTTTTATGTTTTTGTACATTTTATAATTTATATATATAATTTTTTATTTTTATATTAAAAAAATAAAAGAATCAAAACTCAAAACTCAACTAACCAACACCTTATAATTATTATAAATCAAATTACTTCTTATAAATTAATAAATAAATTTATGATATATAAATATATTTTAACTTATAATATTAACAATAATTATAAAACTATCAAATTAATAATAACTTACCATTTTCCTTTTTTTTTTCCAGAAAACCTATGTCACTAAAAGGAAGTTTGGTAGTATTGTTAGTTGTAATTTTTGTATTATTTTTAAAATTTTTATTATATTAGTATCTTATTTTTTTAAAAAATTATATTATTTTTTTCAATATCTATATTTAAAAAAATAAGAAAAAAATTAATACCAAACAAAACAAAGCCCGAGTTACTTTAGACAATGGTTTACTCTCAAAGAAGAAACACGGTTTTGTATAGTACAAGTTTGATATACTTATGTTTCACTTTATATGATTTGTTTATCTGCCTCTATTGCTTTGCGTGTTCTTCCAAAACCTTTTTTTCACCCAAAAAGCTCAAATTATACAAAATTATAACCTATTTTAGATGCATAAAGGTGTGAAAAGGATTGATAAGGCCTACATTTTCCCGTCAAATTTGACCTACTACATTCTTATCTAAAGGCGTGAATGCGAAATTAGTCAATTACTTCCCCTTCAACACGCAAAGAAAATTTTTAACTCATAGAGTGATAATTACTCTTTTTTCTTTTAGTGGAATACAACTAGTCATAATTGTAAAACCTAAACACCAACACCTCTATTAATAAGCCTAAATATTGTCGAGATGAAGAAAAGTAAGGCTTAAGTTGGGGATGGAGATTGACTCCTTCCACTATGCTTGCCCAACTTGTCTTGGAAGCACATTTTATTGTACCCTAATTTAAGTCTAACTTTGATTACATAGTTGTCAAGAATGTATATTGAATTGTATAATAAAGACAAATTATCCTTTTCTATTTCGTAAATCTTACCCTTACTCAAGTAAGGATGTGAACTTAGAATCTCTTTGATATTGTACAATCTTTTTGATTTGAAGATTCAAAACTATTAGAAAAAGGCATTTATTTAAAGCAAAATGTATTAAAGGTTAAGAAGGTGTATAGATTCTTAGGGCTTGTTTGGTTTCCATGTGATTTTTTGTTTTCGTTTCTTATTTTTTAAAATACAGAAACTAATAAAATTAGCATAAAAATCGAAAAAAACAACATATTAATACAATACAGAAACTCATAAAATAACACAGAAACCAATAAAAATATCACAGAAACCAATATACATACACAAAAATTAAAATTAAAAATAAAAATAAAAAGTGATACCAAACGTATTCTTATAATTTCCTAATATACTAATTTGCTTATGTTTGACTAAAAAAACATGAAGCAAATTGTGTTTGTTTTGCTATAAAATTTCTTTAAATCAATTTAATTTAAATTTATATATTTGTTCAGAATATATTTAGTTTATAAAAATAAAATGATAAAATGAAAGGAATTATTATCTTATTTCAAAGATATACTAAAAAAAGGAAAATTTAGAAAATATTTTTGATTCCTTAATAATGGAGTGCATGCTAAGGTAATGTGTGCTACGAGAAAATCAAACCCGTATGTAGAAAACAAATCTTCAAAATTTTAAAAAATACATATATTTTTTACATTTCGTGTGTGCTTAATTTCTTGTCTAACATTTCTAACTGGAGATGGGCCCAAATGAAAATCCTAGGCCCATACTCAAACCAAATTCCTCAAAACCTCACGCAGCCAACTGAAAGACACAGGACATCGCGGAAGTGTAAATGCAAAGACTTTGTTGGGTATAATTTGGTTGGAAGTTTGGGGCAATAAAGCAGACAGAGATTGGATGAATTGGTATTTGCGTTCACAATTGGGATACGCAAGTTTCAAGAAATTAAAATAATTCTTTTTTTAAAATATATAATTTATTTAATGCATGGAAGGTCAAAGGCAATGCAATCATGGCCATACCCTTTTCTATTAATTACTACAAAGTATTAATTTTCTAACTGTTACTAGACTCTGATGGTCACTGTTCACTCTTTTCTGTTCACATTCGTGGCTCCAACTTCGCCATCCTAAATGCACAAAATATCCACCACCACTACCGCCACCGTCTACGGCCAAGGACCACTTCGTGTCGGTGTACTCAACCGAAGCTCACGATCCCACAATTCAAGGACTCGGGAAGTTTGTCCATTGATTGTCCTTATACCAACATTTGTTTAAAGTTTCACTTGGACCTGTGAATGTTCCGACGGATGTAGATATATAAATAAATGAAACAAATATAAAATATAGTTTAATTTTAGCGTTAATAAAATTAATATTAATTTAAAATTTAAGTGGAGCAAATTCTGTTTAATTATAGATTAATAATTTATTCGAATTTAACTCGATGGTACTAGGCACGAATCATTAATAATTGATCATTATTAGAACCTTAATAAATAAGGGAATATATACTCTAGGTGTTTCTATTTTACTATTAATATAAAATTATGAAATACCAAAAAAAAAAAATTACAATCTAAATTTTAAGAGTTCTATTCTCAAAAAGTACTCTTAAAACACTCGTTTCGAAGAAGATTTGTTTATGATTTTAGTTTTTGTTTGTTATACTTATTTTTTCTAAATATAAAATAAAAGAACAACATAAAATTTTAAAAAATATAGCACTAACAAAAAAGAATAAAAATTAATAAAATACACAAAAATAATAATAATTAACAAAATAAATATAAAAAACAGAAATATAAAGTTGATCCAAACCGATGTTAAAAAATATAGGTAAAAGGTATGAATTAACCCTCAACGTTTCACAAAAGGTTTAATTTGCCCCATAACGTTTTATAGGGTACCACTTTACCCCATAACGTTTGAAAAATGATCTAATTTGCCCCCTAACGTTTATAAAATGGTATAAATTACCCCTTGAACATTATTTACAGGGAGCAATTTGTACCATTTTGTAAATGTTATGGGGTAAATTAGACAATTTTTTAAATATTATGAAATAAAATAGTACTCCGTAAAACGTTAAGAGACAAATTAAGGGCTTGTTTGGTATCCCTACGGTTTTTGGTTTTTGTTTTTTATTTTTTAAAACGCAGAAACCAATAAAAATAGTACAAAAATTAAAAAAGACAACATACTAATACAACACAAAAACCTAAAAAATAACACAAAAACTAATAAAGTTATTATAGAAACCAATACACATACACAAAAATAAAAATAAAAAATAAAAACGAAAAATAATACTAAACGTAGTCTAAATCTTTTATGAAACGTTGAGCATCAATTCATACCTTTTAACTTAAATTAAATATACCGTAAGTTTTGTTGAATGCTCACGGGTCAAGAATGACAAGCAACAATACAGCGGCCTAACAATAATATAGCACTAGGGTCACGTAATAATATATTGCTGTATACGTACAGTCCTATGTCTGCAGAGTTTAAGATATTTACGGTGACTGACTTGTCTTGTCAATATAACAAGAAGTCATAAAATTTTATATAAAAGTATCTATAGACATTTCCATATTATTTGAAATAATCGATATTTCCTTTGAAAATCAAAATAATTGAATTAAATAATAGGTATAACAAGAACATTATTTTTAAAATAATTAGTGTTAATAATTTATTAATTTATTTATAAAAAGTATGAATAAAATATTTAGTATCAATAATTGTAATTAAGAAAAAGGATAGGTCGGTCCACTTCAATAGTAACGCTCTAAAAGAGTAATGACTTGTCATGCTTGTACTCCGTTACAGCATGTATGCATGTGCCTATGATGCTTTGATATCATAAATTTTTTGTGATGGCCTTCGTAAGAGGATAAGCGTTGTCTAGTTTCTTGGTCGGAGAGAGCTGTTCTGGCGCTGAGACGGTGGGTGCGTCAGTGCATTATACGCTTTGCCCCAGCAATAATGCATTGCAGTGGCCCCAGAAATAATACAGCAGTACGGTACGTTGACGTACCGTCCCATTTCTGCATAATTCAAATGTCTGACACTTCCCGACTGACAAAAACGATGACAGCTTGCATTCACATATTTCTATTGTTAATCTTACAAGATATTTTTAAAAAATTAGGCCATCATTCATTTCTTACCTTTCATTTTTATCTATTAAAATTAATTTTATTTTATTAAAATCTTCAAAATTAAAGAAAAAATATTATTTTAATACAAAATTTTAAAGTAGATGTATTATTATAATCTTAATTATTTTAATTTTAAAATAAAATAGTTCATAAAATTTTTAGTTGTTAAATTTTATTTGAAATTTGTCTAAACTTTTTAAAAATACATATAAAAAGTTTATAACTTGCAATAAAAATTTTTGAAAGTAAAATTCATAAACTTTCTCCTAAAAGAGACAAACTATTTTATGTTATGAAATTTTTTCAAAAATATTTTTTTATAGAAATGTATTAGTATTAAAAAAGTTTAAAATATTTTGACTGATAAATTTTAGGTTATATATATATATATATATATTATAATTAATCTGTCATACGAGTTATCTTGTCTTATGGGTTATTATCAAAGTGATAAACTTAAAAAATAAACGAGAAAATAGACTAATAAAAAAGTCTAATAAAAAAATATAATCAAATGAAAATGAAATTATCGTATTAAAAATAAAAAAATATAATTATATATTAAATAATAAGTATATTTTAATTTATTAAAAGTATTTAAGTAAATATTTTTTATTTTATTCACTATAATATTATATACAAATTTTTTATCTGTTAGTTAATGCCGTGTTCTTTTATACAACGCAACGTTCTTCGATAACAATCTTGAAAATGCCAAATTAGGAACAAGGTGTTGCTTTCGTACGTTCAACTTTTCCGTACGATCTGCATATTGTATGGAAACATGTTATGGACGTGGAAGTGGCTCCGTGTCTTTATGCAAGTTTTTCCTGTGAGATTTTACCAAAGTCATTAACGCGGTAAGGTGTCAAATGAATCTCAAAATATTATATTGAAAAATAAATTATAAATTATAAAATTTATAATAATCAACTTCATAATTAATTATATCCTAGCATATAATTCTCTTAATTTTATATGACTTCTTTCAAATTAATAATTTTTTATTACTTTCAATTTTAATATAATTTCTTTGTTGAATAAAACATCACGGTATATACGTTTAAGGCATCACTGCAGATACAATTTATAGAACTTTATAAAATGATATACATTTTAGTAATACGTTATATAAGCGAGATGTATTATTCATAAATCCAATTTATTAGTCCTCTAGTTGCATAATTAAAATTGTTTTTATAGTAAAAAAAATATTATTTATTTAGAGTTGATATTTATATTATAATAGTTTATGCAATATATTAAATTAAGCACATATTCTTTACAAAAAACGAAGGTGCTATTTCTATAAAAATTTCTTATGCAATATAAAGTAAGAATTTTCATTTTCAATATGTTTACAAAGATTCAACTGATAAAACCTTTGATATTTAAAATAGTTACGAAGATTTTTTTAATTAAATCGTGAGATTTTTTAGAATTTTAATAGTTAAAATATAGATATTAAATCGCCAGCGACCAGCGATCAACGACGCCCCTAACTTCATCGCCAGGCATCACCAACGACTCTACTTGCGACGCCAACAACTCTACCTGCATCGCCAGCGACTATCTTCTCCAACGCCAGTAATTCTGCTTGAGAAGCCACTAGATCCATTGCCCAGCGCTGGCGCTTCTTTCTCTGCGCTCTCGGTCTCCACTTCTCCTTGCACGACGAATTAAGCCTTGCAAAGTTGTAGAAGATTTGAACTTTTTATTTCAATATAGTTAATCGTTGGAATTAATTCCGAAAGTTGAAAGTTGAAACCGTGCATCGTGGAGTGTAAAGTTTGTGGACATTATATTATCTGTTACTTTTGTTTATTATTTAATAATTATTCTTTTTTTAAAAAAAATTATGTAAATTTTTATTATTAATTTAGTTATTTAACTTAAACTTTAAAATTTTTAAAAAAGTTATCACTAT
>JAOXYD010110918.1:0-11470 GCA_028565735.1 Pinacopodium congolense
CCGCTTTATTACTTGTTCGATAGGTGCACTTGCCTTAAGAACACGTTGGTTAAAAGTAAAAATCATTTCAAACGCCTATAAATTTTAAAGTCACCTAACCAACGCAACAGAACACATCCAAGAAATACCTAATAATAGGAATATCTCGTGCAGTCTACTCAATTCGAGTATCAGATAAATAGGCTAAGTAAGCTTCACATCCACCTCGAATCAATTTGAGAGCATTCATTGAGGAAATAAACTTAGCTGGAATTGCTTGACTAGCACCATGGAATATACCCCTTGATCAATTAGGGGATTCACTAATCCCTTCCTTATTATGACAATTCATTACAACCTTATATACAATAAGCCAGTCCATACCCAATATGAGGTTTATCTCCGTCAACTGTAATACGATCAACTAAGTCTTTAATTTTGCCTGATCAATCTGAATGATACACCTTTTATAGACTTACCCACTCATTGTAATACTTCCTCCTGGAGTATTCATTTCTAAGCCACATCTCATTATCTCTATCTCACAATGCAGCTTAGATGCCAAATGTGGTGTAATGAATGAATGTATGGATCCTGGATCTAATAATACAAATTCCTGAAATTGAAGGACTTGCAACACACTTGCAACAACATCTAGGGAGTTCTATGCCTCCTGTCTGGTGATGACAAAGAGCCTAACTTGAGGTTAAGACTGCCTACTCTACACCTTAGTGCTTGTTGAATTGGTTCTGCCTGTACCTTTGCCTCTTTGTCGTGTTCCACTAGCTTTACTCTGCTGGACAGTTGTCTCAGTTACTGATTCTCCTCTCACTCCAAAATATACTTTAGAGATTGTGGGACAATTTGCAAGATGATGTTTAAGAGAGCCACAATGTAAACAAGCTCCTGTTAACCTTTAACAGTCTCCACTATATTTCTTTTCACAGTGCGCATAATCAAGCAGCTGTTGTCCTTTCCCTCAAGAAGTCTGTCCTCTATATGCCTGACCATAGTCATTACAAGTATGAGAAAAGCCACCTCTTTATATAAATCCTGACTGTCTTGAATTAAGTTGTGATTGGGATGATCAATTTTGGTGTTTACTAAATCTCCTACTAGAATCAGCTTGGGACTCACCTTGTCTCTTCATTTTGAACTCCCACCAGTACTCTGTTTGCTAATCTTTTAGTAACTACTCAATTTGAATCGAGGCAACTTTTAACTCAATAAAACTATGCAAATTTTTATTGGAAAATCTCATTCTGATCTCCATATTTATTTTGTCTTCAAACCACCTACACTTGTCTTCTTCAGTTAGAATTAATACAGTGGCATATCCAATTAATTCTTTAAACCTCATCTCATACTCAACTATAACCAGGCTTCGCTATTTCAGATCTAAAAATTTCTTCATTTTCTTGTCCAGGTAAATCTTGGGCACATAGTTCTCTTTAAAGAACTTTAGGGATTCTTCCCAAGTCAATTGACAAAGTCAGATGGAACTACCAGGAATAGTCTTCCACCATTGATAAGCTGGACCTTAGAGTAACGACATTTCGTAATTAAAGCTTTCATCAGACTCACAGTCCATTTGATTGAATACCAACTCTATTCTTTGCAACTAAATTTCTACCTCAGCAGAGTCTGTACTTCCATAGAAGTCAATAGCCCCCTACTTTATGAGTTTATCATACTACCTTTCCCTTCTCTTAGGAATTCTTAGAGGCATCTGTTCAAATTGAGGTACTAGAGACTCTCTATTGGCTCCTATGGATGCAAGATCAGCTGACTCTGTGACTTGATCTCTTATAGCAAATGTCCTGTATCAAAAAATACTAGGGATCACTATACAAATCTCTCATTATATATCATGTCCCACTACTCTTATATATCCCTAAGGATGCCAAACCATACTTTGATACCAAAATTGTAACACCCCATTATCATCAAGCATATACTCGAATATCCAGAGGATATTCAAGAACATACCATATAAGAATGGCATGTTAGAGCGGTCACATGCACTTCATATGGAATCATAAAAATATAAGTATCTAAAAATTCAAGATATCTCCTTTCATAAAAACAACATGTTTTACACTACCATTTCATTGCAAACTAACCATATTTTACAAATGGAAAAGCACCTATGAGCACACTATTTTATATAACTTATATCTAAACTCCACTGATGATAGCTAACCCGACCTTTGATCCATATCTTGCATCCACAATGGTTCATACTAAAATTCAACTAGGTTGCCTTACAAGCAAGATCTCCTCTCAATACCTAAAAAACAACATTGCAATTTTCATGAGTTTTGAGAAATCAGTGAGTGAAGCATCATTGGTATGTTCACTCAAATAGAAAACATATATATCATTGAATATCATTCAACTCATTCAATGTAACACTTCATTTAGAGCTATATCTCTTATACCATAATATTCATCATCATTCAAAAAGCACTTTAAAATACAGTCACTTCACCAAACCATTTCAGAAGTACATTTGGAATGTAACAACTTCATATAGGCATTACTGAACAAGTCACTAAGTTTGACATTATTGTAACAACATAATTCATCATTTATATCCATTCAATTTCATGAATGTAGGTAAAGATACAAATGAAAATGCAAATGAAACTCCCTTTCATTTTTAGTTTGTTGTGACCAAGCTTCTAGTTCACTGCTTCGTATCCCTCATGGATATCGGGCTCATTTCAGTATTGTCCCATATCCATTGTGGGTACCGGTCTCATTAGATGTTGAGACTCAGGCTCTGATGCGCATAATTAAGCTTCAAGCTCTTTTCACGTTGGCTACTCATATCACAATTCTTTTATATCGAACATGCACATTCAGGGAATGAAGAGAAATTTTTTTTCACATAATATGTCATCAATCCCATTCAGTTAATGAACACATTTAGTTTTCACAATTCATATGATCTATGTCTAACATTCAACAAATAGCAGATAAATCAATTTCTTTGTTCAAATTCAAATTAAAAAAACTCCCAATACAGTCCCAAATATCAAACTGCTCACACAACCATTTGTCCAGAATCATCAATTTCACAATCATATCAATATGAATTCAATAGAAAGAAATAAAGTTTAACCTAACAATTTTAATAAATCATGTTTCTAATTGAGATCACCCATCTAGGTTACTCCCACTCCACTCAAGTTAGCTATTGTCTCGATGAATCAGTAATGTCTTGAGGGAGTCGCTCGATGTGTGCCATTAAATCAAATAATAGACACATGTATATATTACCAATTGATCAATAAAATGAATGCTCAAAGTTACACATGCATGTGTGCCCTGTTTAAGCATGCTCAATTGATTATTCTAGGTATGCAATCTTACTCATAACCCTTAATCATTCATCCATCATGACTTGTACATCCTTTAATTTGTAATGAGGTTATGCCTTAATACACTTGATCACTTTCAATTCATCACTTAAACATTTATCATTCTTTTTCCTAGGACACTCACATAATTTTCTAATTCTCTTTCAATTATTCCCATTGCACCTATTACATACTTTGAATCACATTACATTCATGAGAATATGTTTCTATCATTATCAACTCAAATTTTACTTTTATCCTTGAACATTTTTCATGGTCAGAAGTCTCTTACAATACTCATACAATTGTGACTTTAAATCTAGAATTTTAGCAAGCTACATCTATTCTTTCACCAAACTTATTCCGGCGATATATAGATTTGTACATTTACTCAATTATGATTCCTAATTATTCCATAGTCAATTATCCTTCATCCATACCTTATACAAATTTCTCAAGTTCTTAAGATCATGTTTGCATTAAAAGAACTCATGTATTCCTTTAAAAAAATCCAGATTTGAACTCAATCACATCAAAATAGTCTACTGAATTCAATTAACTACCTAACCTTCTCAAGATATCTTCTAGCAAAACTTTTATTGTTTTAGTTTTTTTAAATTCATGCTCTAAGGAAAAGTAAAATTGGTTGAAAAAGGAAGATGAAACTGAAACTTGCACAAATTTCCAATAGAATCATATGTAATTCATCGTAACTCATCATCATACTTACTTGTCTAGTTGAATTTTCAGCCCAAAGATCAAGCGAAATCAACTCTCCATACATGCAGAAATCAACACAAATTCTAGAAAAAACAAATTCGGCGATGAGAGAGGAAGAAAGAAGAAGAAAGAAAACAAACTAAGGTAGCTGTCAAGTTTTTACACCTAGGTGCTAGGTATCTTCTTCGTACACGGCTATATATCCCTATGTATGGTCTCCATTTGTCCTCCATTTTTGTTGCCAAATGACAACATTAGGCTAGGTCATTTATCACCCACTCATTGTGCCATTTACCAATTAATTAGCTATGCTATTTATCACTTCATTTTCTGTGCCAAATGTCACCAACTAATAAGCTTAAACTTAGTCATCTTAAATTTCCAGCATTTTTTTGAGACTCAACTTTCTTTCTTGTAATCAATCATACCAAAATTCAAATCATACAAAATATACTTTTGACATCATGTTCATTTTAACCTTTCATACGTCAATTCAGTGCATATAAATTATTTGCTTAGTGTACTAATGCATAATTCATGTGTGTATACTTTTGTTATGCATATGAATGAAATGAAATTGATGACTTTTCAATTATATCACTTCTTTGCCATAATCTAGGATCGTAATCCCTAATTAAAAAAATTGCTATTGCAGTAAAGGTTCCTCTTAACCTCCATTTTGGAAAAAAAAGATTGTAATGTATTATCTTCTTTTTCTTTATGGAAAAAGGTTGTAATAATTACTCTTCACCTCAAGGAAGATTAGCATAGTTTAAACTTCTAACAAGTGGTTAGAGATTAGACTAAGCAATTGCTAGAGATTATTGAACAACCATAAATCCTTGTGTTCTTCCTTACCTCACATATTTTCTTTTATATTATATTCTTTTTTATTGATGGTTGATATTGCGATGGCATATCACTATGAGTTTCATTTTGGTTTCGTGATTCCATATTACTAAAATTGGCTTCCGTAGTTTAGATTTTTTATTTCACTAAAAAGTTTTTTAAGACACAATTCACCCCTTCAGGTGTCATAAGGCTTTCAATTAGTATCAAAGCATATTTATGACATTTTGTAAAATTTCAAACAAAATTTCTGAAAAAAATTCACTATGGAATATTTTTTCGATTCATTTACTTAAGAGGGGTTAGATATTCATAAACAAAAATTATTTAATGGAAATGAATTAAAGAATATAATGAAATTATATTTTATGGGAAAAGAATTTTTTTTGGGAAATTATTTTAAAAGGCCCTTGTGGATTTTTAAATGTGAATAAATTTATTTCATTAAATTAAAAGGCCATGCATATCCCACATGATGCGTTAGATTGTAAATTTTTAAAAAAAGTTTTAATGTGTAAACCCACTAATAAGGTTTGGTGTATATTAGAAAAATTTTATGTAGGTTGAAAGGACGTAAAGGAAGCCAAAGAAGAAGGGAAGAGCAAAACGAATTGGTGGAGGTCAAAATGTGCTTGACGATAACGGAGGATGATACTTGGTCTCCATCAAATTCGTAAAATGAAGACAATGAGGTACATTCTACTTATAAATTTCAATATAATGATAGTGACGATGATGATGATGATGATGATGATGATGGTAATGATGACAATGATGAATTATCTTGTTATGATCTTGTTAAATCTCTTAAGGTTGTAAATTTTATAAGGAATAAACTTTCTTCCAAGCATAGAGAGGCATTAAAGAAGTTGAATGAGTGTATAATAGAAAATGGAAGGTTAGTGAATGAAATTGCATATTTGGAAAGGGAAATGGATGCATGTAAATTAGAGAATGAAAATTTACAAAATGGGATGTGTGGTTCGTTAGAATATATAAATGCATGAATGATAGAAATTGATAGATTAAACAATAAAATGCATGCCATGATAAATCCAAAGATTGGGGATAATGTTGCCATGATTGATGATGGTAGACACAAATTAGTGCATAAAAGTGAGACATTGAAGAAGGAGATCAATGATCTCAAAGAATCTTTGTCTAAGTAAATAAAAGGAAAAAAAAACTAAATTGCATTATAAGAGCCCAAATGAGTTAAAGTGATAGGAAAAGTTTAGGTTTTGATAATGGAAATGGTTCTAATGAAAAAAAAACTTTTTTATAAAAGAAAAGAACTTAGAGGATGAAATTGTGATTAAGCCCTTATTAGAAAACATTGCATCTTAATCTAAATGACATTGTTAGAAAACTCATCATTCATTCATGTATGTATTTATGACAAAAACTAGAAATGATGTGCATTGAAGAGAAAATATGCATAATTTTTTATGAAAGAAAAATCACAAGAAGCATTTAGGCCTTATTTTCGAGTAAACAGTATGCTACATGTACAAACTTCATGTATACATGTTTACAACACTGGAAGCATTTCCCATTCTCATTCTAGTAGGGATTTTCACCAAGAAAAGAACATGATTAATGTAAGGCCTTAAACTAGGCAATTTTGGCCAATTCACACTTATGCACCCTTAATGCATTTCCAATCATAGAAAATTCCCTATGCTCACTTTAGGTCAAGAAATATGTTTCATTCATATCTTAGGCATAAACTTCACCAAGTAAGAGCATTTAGAGATGAAAGACCTAGAAATATATTTAGGTATAATGTTAGGAAAAATGACATGTCTCTTAATCAAAATTGTGTGATACATGATCATAACCATCACATTCATTAGTATAACCATAATAGAATTTATTAAAATTGGAGAAACACATCTAGGCCTAACAATGTCAACTCACATTTTCCTTTTTATGATGTTCCATTGGTTTTTTATGCAACATGCATGTATAAATGCAATACTTATGCCAAATTTTAGTTTAGGAAACTAACTTTACATTGTTCACAACTAAAAAAAAATCTACCTATTGTTGTCCATAATATAGTGGTAAGATCATTATCAACCATAGAGGGAAGTGAAGTGAGCAAAAAACTGAATTTTTATGTTATTAACAACCTAACAAACTGAAAATTTTAAAAATAAATATAAACAATTTATCCTAAATGAAAGTTATCAATTAATTCATTGATATTAAATAGGTGAAGAACACACTTGATTTAAAGGGTTAATGTAATAAGAGTATGCCCAAATTTCAACCAAATTAGGATAACATAAGCATCAACATTTATATCTACTCAATAATTTATAAATTAACAAAATATATCAATCTATAATTTCTATAATTCTCAATAAACCCAATCATCACAAGATGTATTTTTAAATTAACCATAAAATATATTTGTTCTTGAACGAAAACAATCCATGATTAGAAGAAACAATGAAAACAATTAGAATAAACTAACGTAGTGATTTGGAATGTTCATAATAATGAAAACTCGGTCTCTAAGACCTTAAAATCCCAATCTCCCAATCTAACTTTCTTCTACATGTGAATAACAACATAATCTATTAAAAAAATACAAGAAATTATGAAAATAACTTGCAAAAATCAAAGTATGGGGTTAGAGATTGTACATAACTCAGTAACCCTTCCTTCCAATAGCTCTTTCTCTTAGTCTTCAATTCCAAGCTTCCTGTTTATTTTCAAGCTCACATATAATAAAAACAAATGCAAAGGAATAAAGAGAATATAATAAACACAAATTCAAAGGAATAATGAGAAAAACTTAGAGAAATAAAAGTAGAGAATAAAGGAATGCTTATCAAATGGCAGCCCCTTTCTCTAAAACTTACTTCTAGCCTTAGAAACTAAGCTTCTTTGATGTCCTTAAAGCTCTATCCTAATGAATCTTCTTGTCTTCAACCTTTATTTATCAAAATGTTAATTGAAAATTAGTCGAAGAGAGGATGAAGGCAACTAAAATGAATAAAGAAAATTGGTGTAATCCATTTCCTCCAAGCTCCTACAAGCACATTCCATGTTCTATTTATAATGTTTAAGCATTTCTAGGATTGGAAACTTTAGGATGATGAATTAGCACATGAGAATTAGTTAAAATTTTCAAAAAATTTCATTAAAAAACACTTTGGGACCACTAGAACACTTTTATGGTGGACCACAATGATGCTCCATATGCCCATAATGGCACCATTATGGTCCGTCGTTGTGGTGGTTAGCTAGAAGCACAATGGTAACCAACATCAAACATTCAACTTGCAATAGTTATAACTTGAGCTATAGATCTCAAAATGAATTGATTTTTAATTCTTTAGAATGATAAAAATGTCCTCTAAGACATTCTAGTTTTTGACAACTTCAAATTCTAATATAATTCAACACGTTAGAAGCAAATAATTTTACTAGTACAATTTTTATATCAAGTGCCCTACTAGTGACATTCTTTATTTGTCCTTGACATTTTATAACTTGACTTAAAAAGTTTCAGATGAACTGATTCTTGAATTGTTGGAAAGATAAGTGTGTCCTTTAAGAATTTTAAAATTTTGGTTTACTTGTAATTTTTTTGTATTTATCTACTTCTGAATACACCCAATATCTAAATATCATAAAAAAAACACTAGAATGAGAGTAAATGATCAATTGATGTAAAAAATTAAGAAAGAAATTTTTTTATAAAAATGTATATTTTTCCCATCATCAAATTCCTGTATACTTAAATTTTTTCTTATTCTTAAGGAAACCAATTCATCATTTAAAATTTAAAATGGGTAATAATGATGTCGAAAATGTTCTTTTCATCAAACATAATCATTGATAATTCTTCATCAATCATTTAAAAATAAAGGATCATTTAAATGTCATGTGATAAATTACTCATATCAAAACGTAAGTGAGATTATTTTACTTGGTATTTCTTAAAACTTCAACTCAAATCACATAATTTAATTTTATGAATAAAATGAATTTGAAATGTAATATGCTCAAAATTACAAATACGTTCACATAATTTTATTTAAAAAATTTTCAAGAAGCAAAACATGATTAAGAGATTTTTATCACTTGATTGAGAAGTCATTTAGTTTTTTTATGTGAAGGTAAACTCTTTATCGTGAATAACATCGGTTTGTCAACTTGGTCACCTACATTAGCTGGCTTGTAACATCACAATTCAACTTGTACCTTTTTAGTAGCCATCTTTCAAGAAGTAATAATTACTCATGCATATGCATTTTACACATACTGCTCATCAAATAGCCATTTTCCAAAGTCATAAGGTAAATGAAACTCAAATGATCATCAAAATTCATAATTAGATCATATACACAACTCAAGTTAACAAAATAATCAAAATCATAATGAATAATTTCCATAATATGGTTTGAAAGAAAAAAAATCCATAAAGTTATTAACCATTAAAATGGGAAATGATAAAATTGATAGGCTTTAGGACAAGATAGGAAATAAATACAACCCTTTCCCCACAGTTAAGTTGAACATTTTCCTCACTATCTAAAAACACAATTCAAAGTCAATGTCAGCATAAATGATTAATTAAGACAATTTAATGGTTCCAAAATTTAATAGATCCACTAATAACTTATCTTTAATGAGAAGTTGGGAAACATCATGAAATATCATATGGAAAGGAAATAAACATTGGTAAGATCACAAAAACAACAAAATTGAAAACACATAAACTAACCGATTAGAAAAAATAAAGATAAACCAAATAGAAAAGCTAAATAAAAATGATAAATCATTAGGTTACCTCTTAACAAGAACTTTTTGAAGCGTTTTAGCTGGACCTTATTTCTAAGGAATCTTTAAATCATCAAGTCTCTATAGTTTCAAGTGATGTGTCCATTACAAAAGAAATAACGTGCCACAAATATATTTCCCAAGAATGGAATTTCTAGTTTAAGTAGTGATAATAGAGTTGCCACACTTTCTTTCCTTAGTTAGAGAAATACCTAAAATGGATCAGAATATATATAGTCCTACAGGGAATAAGAAAGTTAAAACTAAATTTGCACAATTTTCTATTGGCTTAATAAAGTGAGGCACGTAAGATATTAATTCGCATGCCATTAGAAGATTTCTTCATGTTCATAACCTCCGGAACTAGTTGTGGGATCATGTTTAAGTAGTTATTCTTCTTATTATTGCAGTTATTGTTGGCTAAGTGATTCTATAACCTATGCCCAAGCTACATTTATACTCAATAAAGATAGGCTTCAATGTTTTGATTGACTTCATTCATCAGTGGAAGTTGATCTTTAATTCTTGATGTTGCACTGTATAACAATTCTTCAATCTTATGCTCCTCCTCTTATTGATGATAGTAATCTTATGAGGTTAGTTTTAATTTCATATTAAATTGTGTTGCACGTGCCATTCATTTCTAAGAGTCATAACTCAACCTACATAATTCAAAATGACCTAATTATTTATTCGTTGGAAAGATAACGTGTCCTCAACAACTTTACAATTTTTTTAAACTTAGAGTTCTGCCATATTTCTACACTTTTTAATGAAAAAATTTTACTACTCTAAAATTTCTTCCAATCTTGTTCCTTTTATGATTTTCTTTTCTTAAATGAACCCAATATCTAAATATCACAAAAACACACTATAAGGGCATAAATTATCAAACGATGTATAAAATTAAGTAAGAAATTTATTGATGCAAATCCATATTTTGCACATCAAAATCCCTATGTTTTAAATTTTTATGGTAAAGTTGGGAATTTAGAAAAAATTTTCTTAAGTAAACATAGGATGTTTAGGAAACCCATACAAATTTGGGTTAAGAAAAGTGAAAAGATTAAAGCATAAGGACCCAAGGTTTTGCCAGTACCTAGGATCCTCTAGATTATATAAATATTAGATGAAAATCCATTGGTGTAAAATTGGTTGAAGCTAGGAAGTAAAAGAAAGATGGTATATTCAACATTTTAGTGGAATATGGAAATTAACCATAAAGGCCATGCAAGAACTTACAAAAAAGCATTATTAAAACAAGTAGAGAGTAAAGAATTTTGTATCTAAACGTGATGTAAATGGAGGTAATTCTATGCTCTTTTTTTAAAATATCGAGCTCGATGTACACTTTGGATTATTATTCCTAAGTTGAGAATGCATAACTTGGCTTGTACGTATTAGATAAAAAATGGATTTCAAGTGCATAGCAGGAGCTACTACATAAAAAATAAAAAAATTTTATTTGATATATTATATTAAAATTGTTTCTTGCTTTGTAAATGAATTTTTTCATAAGTTTAGGAAGAATTTTATTTTCAATTTGTGTTTTTAATTAATATTAGAGGATATGATTTGATAATCTTTTTCAATTAGTATTAGAAATTTCGTATGATTTTTGCTATTGATGTCATGTTTTACATGTGACAATTGATGTGCTATTTATGTAAGGGCTTGCTAGATTTATGCTATATAGCAAGTATAAAAGTCATAGAATTGTAATATAATAGTATCGATCCCATGAGGAATGGGTTTAG
>JAOXYD010110939.1:0-11469 GCA_028565735.1 Pinacopodium congolense
TATGGGCGATAAAAGAGAGTGATAGTCCGAGTAAAAAAAATATAACTTGTAAATTTTTCCTTAATAATCATTTTACATAAACAGAAATGGATGTAAGGCGTCTAAAAGAATAATTTTAAATTTTAAATGATATATAAAAATAAAAAGTATCCTTTTGTGCTTGCCCAATTTCCTGTGATAAATATACAGCATAAAAACAAAAAGTATCTTGTGTTTGCCCAATTTCCTGTGATAAATATGCAGTATATTATTCTTCTTTTTATGTGTTTTTTACATTAGAATGAAATATCCAATTTATATTCTGTCTGGTATGGGTACCGGATATTATCAACAGATCTTTATATCTTTTGCCACAAACTTTATATACATATATATGGTGATAATTTATTTTATAATTAATCATTAATATGGTAGACGGTAAATTCGCTTATTTGCTGAAACTATAAAGTCTATTTTTAATATTTAAGTATGCCTATATGATTATATCAATTCCTCACGTAAAACCGTAGAATATTTGAATTTATGCTAAGTAAGACAACGCAATACATAAAATAAACTATTTAAAGTAAATTAGATTATAAACATTGGTGATAATTATTATAATAACAAATAAATCAAGATTATAATTTACAGAAACGTGCCCTCAAAGAGTAGAGAATTGTGAAAAGTGAAAAGAGTAATTGACCCTTAAAATTCTTAGTAATTAAAAATTTTAAATAACATAATAATCATTACATTCATTTATTTCTATATTCCACGTGTACTTGTACCAAACACATTATTAAAGTGTATTCCAAGTTTAAAATTACTACGAAAATAAAATAAAAAAAAAGAAGGAAAACATACCGAATATTTGAGAAATATATCTCAGGCCTTTCAAAAGACCCTTCATCTTATTGTTTGGCATATTTGGCTCAATTTTATCTGCATCTACGCACTCCGACGAGTTATTGCTTTTCTCCTGATTCCTCTCCCGGAATCGTATCCCACGAATTGGAGCTTTAGAATCTGAAACGAATAAAACGATGAAGAAATGGGCTATGCATGCAGACAGCTAGAGAGACAATTATACATCTGCGAAGAAAATGGCCGTATAATTAAGAATTCTAATGGGAAGAAGTCGCACGAACCCCACATGATGAAGACCTAATGTTCAAACCAAAATCTCCCTGAGTAACCTTGATAGTTGGATTTAAACAATAGAATAGAGGTAGGAGAAGTAAATAGAGGATCAAAAACTCGCAATTAAATTGTTATTAACAAATGTGTCAAAAGGGTGTGGTGGAGATGATAAAAAGGGATACAGAATTCACATGGGGTTTGTTCTTGTTCTTTAAAGCGTCAATTTGATGGCCATGAATCGAATTACGGAAGAAAAAACTGTATAAATGAAAGTATATATGCTCATCCTAGCGACGTCTGTTTATGGCTATATATATGTGTGTGCGTGTGTAAAGATATTGGTTGTGTGGGTGGCCATGCATGGCCGTTGACTTCTATGTGCTTGATAACTATCCCAACCTGGTTGCTCTAAACTATAGATGCCGAATAATATGGCACTTTCGAGGGTTTCTTTTCTTCCCCTTTGTGTCCTATTTTTGGTCTGTTCATTTTTTATTGTTTTCATTTCAAAGACATCTTGTAATGAACATAGTTCCTGCAAAATTCAGAAAACAGATTCTGATTTTTTACATGGACGGCTCCACCTGATCATACGGATTTTAAGTGGAATTTGACAATTCTATATTCTGGTGTTAGTCTTTTAACACTGAAATTGACTAAATGAGACAACATTTAATTACGTCAGTAAAAAACAAAATTTTGATGATTAACATTACAGCACTGCAATTTTTGTTCAAAATAAAGAGACTATGAGCTGAATTATTTAGGAAAGAGATTAAAATTAAAATTTAAAATTAGACTGCATTTCAAATCAAAATAAAAAAATTCATATACAAACAGTACTATCTTTAAAAGGGATTAGAATTAATATTTGCATTTCAAATCAACAAACAAAAAATGAGAATATAAAAATCAATCGATAATAAGGCACTACTAAATTAATAAATAAATATTAAATATTCTACTTAAATAAAATAAAAACACAAATTAAGACAAATTTTATTTAATTTTAATAATTATGATTAAAATATAAAACAAAATTAATTAATTAATTTTGTCACATATCAAAATTAGGGAAAAGACAAAACATATTAACTTAATAGGTATAAGAAGTAGCAAAATAGGTTTTTTTTCCCATTAATGATAAGTAATAGAATGGTTGTGAGGCTCGTAAGCACGCAACTCTCGTTCTACAAGTCTCTCTCTCTCTCTCTCTTTATTTATTTATTTATTTATTGCCTTCACCTTTTAAAAGGGACCAACTACGGAGGCTCCAGAGTTAGAACATTGTAACCCCCATGTTGTAATAAGGAGGCGCTTTGGTGTTTACTGGATGTGGAGCCCAATATATTTTTCCCTTTTAAAAAGTATATATCTCTTTCTCTTCTCTCGTAAAAACATAAAACTTCTTCATATATATATATATATATATATACACACATGGAAAACCTATGCAGCTTGGCTGTAGGAGCCCTTGGTAGCCTAACACCACATCATGAAATATCTTTGGATTGAGTTGAAAGTAAATAAAGGATAAAATAATAAATGGCTACTATGGTTCGGTAAAAATGAAAATAGGGTACCATGGGTAAAAAAATAAACTAAGAAGCATTGATTTTTAGAACTATCCTAAAGCTTCATTGTCCTTCGTTTGTCTTTCATCTTGTACACAAAGAAGAGATGTAAACCCCATGGCAGAGAAAAATTCAGGTGTTCGTACCCGAATTTTTAAGGAGGTATGTATTAGTCCTAAACTCTTTATATTGGTGATTTGTTATTCTATTTAATGTCAGATGTGTTCTATCAACATTTGCATGATTTTATCTGCGTTGTATGAAAAAACAATGCCTAAATTCATGTGCTTTGTTATTAATCGTTGATTGGCAAGGAGTTGATTTAGTAGATCTTTGATCTAAAACCCTAATTTCATTCGTTGACTTGGTTATCATTCACAAGTACTCTCCCTCTTTGGTTTTCTCAATGGTGTGGAAATAAGTCCATTGTGTTATTTATCTGCAATGATAGTTTCCTCTCTTTAAATATGACTCATAACCCTTGAGAATGAAATCCCATATTGAACTAGGAATGTAAAAATTGCTAGTGTTTCCTTTAATCTTCACAACATCTTGAAAAGATCAAAATTGGTCAGTTGCGATTAAATTATTTTATGTGTTATATGTGAAACAAATTACAGGATGAAAGATTAATATAAGTAATGCCTTTAATTGTGCACAAAATGTGAGATAAACCCTAAACTAGAGATGTTGTAGTATGAAATTGGGAGAAACCAAGGAGACAGATGAGTTTCCAGAAGCAGAAGTATCGAACGACCTATCTATATGTTCAGTGAAGTACGAATCTTTATAGGGTTTTATATGTCTGGAAGTTAGTATTATACGTAATTTGAGTAATATTTCCAGTGTTTTTACGTGTTTGTGTGAAAAAAAAGCCTTAAATGTATGTGAATCGCAATTATTAGCATTGATTGCAAAATTGTCTGTGAGGAGAATTATATTATGCATTTATCTAGGCATTTAGGGTTCCAAACATGGGTAAATGTTACAATTTCATATTTGTGAGTCTTTAATTACCTATGATGTTCATTGTAAACCTTAAGGCAACAATTAAGAACATCTATTTATGGATGGGGAAATCATGGCTATAATTGTTAGACTATCATTATAGGTTTCTGAGTTATAAACCTTACCTTAGTGAATTATGCATTGTATTCCAGTTTTATGGCTAATTGTAATATGATATGTATGTAGTATATACAAGTTGTCATATTGTTTGATAATTTCCCTCAATAAGCTGGTGTTACTACATCTATGCAACTTCTGCTAGAGGGATTTTCGTATTCTTAGAACTTCTAGTATGGGATCCTTTATGAAGGTCCAACATGATATTTAGGTAATTGAAAAGAAAACCACCCTTTCCAAGTATAACCAGACCACCAGACTTTTTAGTACCATGGAAGATGTATTCTGATTATTTTTTCTTCTTTTTTGTTTCTTTTTTTCTATATGGTTTATAATGAAATAGTTGATTATTTGGGAAACTCTAATGGATTTATTTCTATCGCTCTGCCTTTAAATCTTATGCCAAAAGTTAGATGGCCATACACTATTTCAATAGCACATATGAGTTCACTTATAGTCTATGTTACGTCCATTTGACTGTCACAGACTTGATACTTAAATAAGTTCTTAGGATTTTTATATCTTCAACAATTAAAGGTCTTTACTTGCAATTAGAACCTGTTCAAAGTATTACGTATTTGTGATTGGTTAAAGTCATCATCTACTTTCTAAAGTTGGACATATTGTTGTCCAATTACTTTTGATAAGTACTGGTCGTTGGTCATATTTGCCTTGGTTTGCAATTAGTTAGGTACCTTGTTAAATGTTTTTGTGTAGAGAGAAAAAAAAAAAGACAAGGAGTTAAAAGGATGATGGAAAATAAAAAAATCCCTTATTCATTCGATGAAGGTAGCTTTGGTTGTCTTGCAAGTAAACAATAGAAGCTTGATCTTTCCATCTCCCCTAGTTTTCTTACACTCTTCTCCTTATATTTTTGGTGGATGAATTTTTTGGAGGATTAGAGTGTCTATAAATATAGATTATTTTGGTTAAGTAAGCGTTAACCAAATTATTGCCGTTTGTTTTAATGAAACCTCATTGCTTTTTAAATTGTCTCTAGTGGAACAACCTCTTGTTTAGTCATTTCTTATCATTTTTATCTTGTAATTTTGTCTTTTAGTTTCTTAAATATTTGCAAATTCTTATCCTAGGATATTCGTAATAGTTAGTCAGGCAGGCTGAGTTGTTACGGTGAGAATAGGGAGTGACTGCCACCCCCCAAATGCATCTTTTCTCTAACCACAAGGGAATTGTGCTTTTTCCATTGTTTACCACTCTTTGTGTATACTTTTAGAAGTTTAACTAATTGCAAGTCAAAGCCTATCTAGAAATGTGAATGGCTTAATTTAAAAGTTTATGATATTCCAATTAAATGCATCAATATTAGTAATACTTTTATGTAGTAAAATCTACTTTTATGATTACGTAAATGGAGAACAAGTAAAGGTAGCTTGTATTTAGCCACTGAAATTCATCTGATATTTAGTGGTCTTTTTTTAGTCTTATGAAAATAGTTGTTCTTATAGTTTGTTGATTATAATTTGGAAATAAGAGAATAAAGTGAATCTTGTTAAGGAAAATAAGCAAACAATGTCATAAGTTTCATGTAGTCTTATATAGTCACGATGCGCTCTTGTCATGATGAAGCACATAAGACTAGTGTAGAGGATTTATAAACCAAAGCTAGTAATATGTAGAACGTTATATAAATTTTGTGCAATTTCCATAACTCTGACTATTTTGAATAATGAGAACCTAAATTTTATATCCACGCTTAATTTAGTCTTTGTGTTGAATGTGAATTTTCCCATTAATGACGAGCTGAACTTATTGAAGGCATACAATATTGAAGAATTACTTGGTTGGAGTGTTGAATTACATATGACAAATACTTTAATGAATAATCATATTGATCATGGTAAGTGTCTGTGAGGTTTAAAAAAATATTGAAATAAGTTTCTCTTATTCTTCATATGGAACATTCCCTTATAAACGTGATGTTATTGGTCTTTTCATCCGCAACAAACTATTATGATTATCTTTGATTAGATACATTATTTAGGTTGCATGAATTTGAAGAATCAGGAATGAACTATGAGAAGTCTTTATAACGTCATTATTGAGCAACGATGAAAATTTGTAATGGCAAGTCATATACAAAATAGTTGTTTGAAACATCAATCTGAACACAACTAATTCTTTATGATTATAGGTTACAAGAAGGTATGCAGAGCCTGGAAGTACAAGCAATCCTACCTTAAGGGGCCCAATCATGCGTGAGGTGGTGACTAGATTACTTGCGAATCCCGGAAAAGCTCGAATTGAGCCTATGAAACTGCTAATGAATGAAGATTATAAAGGTGTAAGTAGAGGAAGGGGTAGCATTGACGGGACACAGGATAGGGAAAGGCCTTCTTAATCCAAAGGCTACTGTAGCAGTTAGGGGCAATTTCGAAGTGAAATGGTGGTTATCCCTTTGTCCCAAAATGATGTGGTAATCTTGTTGAAAGAAAGTGCTTCAAAGGAGAGTAAGAGTGATAAGAGAGAATTAGTTCGCAGTCCCCAAGCAAACTGTACTAACTTGCATGGAAACATCCAGTCTATGAGGCAAGTCATAAAAGATACTCCAAGTGCGGCTAGCATAAGGATGTTAGTAAAGGATGAGTCTTTTGAGCCTTCATCACATTTTTTGAAAAGTGTCATCCTCTCGCACTCAACTATGTCTGAAGAAGTCCAAAGTTAAGTCAAAGGCAAAGGTGGCTGTCCCTGTGTCCCAGGATGTTAAGCCAATCTTGTTGAAAGAAAGTACTTAAAAAAAAAGGTAAGAGTTATAAGAGGCAATTGATCTATGTCTTTGCCCAAACTATACTAAGTTGCATCGAAGCATCTAGTCTATTAGTCAAGACTTAAAAGGATACTCCATGTATGGCCAGTAAAAGGATGTCAGTAAAGGATATGACTTTTAAGTCTTTGTCACATTTTAGGAAGGCATTATCCTCCTACATATAGCCATGTGTGAAGATGTCTAAAGCGGAGTCAAAGGTAAGTCCCTAAATGACCTTTTTTATTAATAATGTCACTTGAAAGGTGTAGTGCATTTCATTTCAGGTGCTTAATTTAGATAATGATAATTTTTAAACATGTAGTTAGCTACACAAGGGAGAACTAATTCATCTAAAAAAAGCATAAAAAATCCATTTACATTGAATGCCTTTGTATGCTAAGTAGAAGTCAAAGTAGGTTTTATGTCATGAGTAAAACTCGAATGTGTCTTCAACATTGACGAAGTACGAGTTGTTATTGAATGTATTATTCCTAACAACAAATAATTTATAATTTTTAAGGTAGTTAGATGAAGATTTCATTGTCAATGACCCGTACTCCTTGACCTTGGCTAATATTCTATCATGTTTCAAGTGCTGGTATCGCATAAATAATATGTTAATGTCATTAATTTATTTGATTAAGCATCTGAATTGTTAAATGCATTTATGAAACATCAAATTGTTTCCTACATCTTAAAATGTGAAATACACCTTAAAATGTGAAATGTTTTATTTACTTACAGTATGCCACTGGATTTACTTCAATATTTTTATTGGAGTCGACACGTGGGGGGATGCCGCTTGAGAAGTACATTATGGATTCATCATTTGCGGTGATCTATTTTCATATTTTTAAATGGATGGTAATTACCAAAACATTATGATTTGAGATATAAGACTAAGTTGGATTCATTTTTTTAAATTGTAGAGTGAAGTTTACAAATAAATGAATTGGGAGGCACAACCATTAATGTCAGAGGCAGTGGCATTTGACATTGTAATGAAATATGCAAAACACACTGCAAATGGCATTTGTCATAACATTGAGCCTTGAAACACTTATAGAGTATATGTTAACTTTTACATCAATTCATTTTATTTATTCGCTAAAAACTAGTATTGGTTGTTACAATGTTTGGTGCTGATTTATAATGAAGTGTTTAGTTTGTGGTTGCGAAGGTGATGATACCAGTCTTGAGTGTTGTCTGATGAACACTAATGGTGCTTTCACATTGACCTCCAAACTGTGGGTTAACAGTTTTAGTGTGTTCATTTTGTAGGGTAATGTGTTGTGGTTCATTATATTGGAGATAGGGATGCACGAGAAAGTAAGTGTACCCTGGCAGATGTTTCACGTCTACTGCATTGATGATTTCCCATGCCAGCAAAACAAGTATGGTACATGATGTATTTAAATTAACTTAAATTGGAATGGGATAAATGATCATATTATACATATGAAATGCAATTCTATGCTGTCTCTAACTTGATTTCAATTTACTTTATTCTTTAGAATTAGTGACGATTGTGGGGTTTATATATGTTATGAACTGAATATTGGGTTGAATTGTGGGGATGTGGCCATAACGTTAAGGTATGTTTGAAATTATATCATTATTTTTCTTTTGGAAAATCAAGATTACCTAATTATTGTGTTGGCCATTGGAAGGATGGACATTCAAAAGAGATCCAAACACATCTATATGAAAGGGTGATGGGTAGTGTGTTTAATTCAAAATGGGATAAATTTAGATGTGGATAACAAGGTAATACTGGAAAGCTAAGATCCTAATTGATGCTATTTTTTTTAAGACTTCATTTATTATGCTATGATATCTTCAAGAACATCCATGTGATTATATATTTATCTTAAAATTATATGTTTTGGCAGTTATGCAACTTTCTTTTTTATACCTTACCCTTTATGGTGCAATTGTTCTGGTTTTACGTGGTATGTATTATGTAAATACTGCAAATTTTGCCTAATGGTAGCATGATAGATGCTCATATATATATATATATATATATCAAGCTTAATTTAATTGAGTTTTGTTTATTTGTTTAGCATGCAATGTCTAAGTCCACTTAAGAAATAAACTATAAGAATATGAGTTACATAATCTTGAGGCTCTAATATTAATCAAAATAACATTTAGGGAGCTTCATTTCTATCAACAAGAAATATTATAAATAATAATCTATCATTTCTAATACCTTAAAACTTTCCATAAAGATATTGAAAACTTAATCACAGATGATAACACAAGTACCTTCACCAATGCATGAGGTAGGGTAACCATGATTAAGGACAAATGATCAAGATAACAATATATTTTCTTTAACCATTGAATGACATTATCATGAGAACAAAATGAAAAAAAAAAAATGCTAACCTTGAAAACCTAATTCCCTGAGTGGTGTATTTGATATATGATATTCCTCAATAAATTAAAGAAATATATAATTTCTATCTTTTAAAAAGTAAAAAATTAAAATTTAAAAATGTTTTTTTATCAACTAACATACTAATGGGCAAATATATCAGCATGAATACTCATTAAACCAAAGAAGAAAAAGAAGAAGAAGAAAGGACTTAGAGCTACATGTAGGGAACTTTAATAAAGGCCCGATAAAAACCGTCCCGGGTTAGATCCTTAAATTAAGCATAATTTTTGCCTTCAAATAAGGAAGCTCAATTATGGCAGTAAATTTGTGAACCACAAGCATGTCATCTTAACATATTTGTCCATATATTATATGTAGTTCAATTTTTAAAGTCCCCAAAGGACTTATATATGCAACATGAAATAACCCACATGATGAAACTCAAGTTTTAAACCATTCACCTACTGCCAATCTCTACCCAGATATGTTAATAACGAAGTTAAGCAATAAAGTAATGTCATAAATCATATGACATAAAATATAAGCTAATTGAAGATGGCATGATGCAGAAGTACTAGAAAATAAAGAATGGATTAAATGAGATTTAAAATTTGATGGACGTAGATTAATTAAATCATTGGTTTTTATATTTAACATTAAAATTAATGTTATTGCTAGAAAATAGAGGTCTTGAAATTTTTTATTAAAAAATACCTTGACTAGTAGTATAAAATGCTTGACGAAGTCATGATCCCTCATCTAGGATCTAATTCTACATAAGGATTCCCCAAATTTCTCCCTAACGTAAATTTCCTCTGTGGTATACAAAGTCTCTAGTGGGGGAAGTAACACAATAGCATACTTCACTCCACCAATATATGGTGACTCTCGATAGCACAAGTTTTACTCAAGTCATACAGAAAGAAAAGAAATAATTATCCCTGAGTTTTTTTTTACAACATCATACACAATTATTGATGTTCAAGTGTGCAGAAACTTCAATAGACCAATTGAATGTGACCAGAATGATTGTTGTTGTTGTTAAATTTAACAATGACACGTTTACAGGCATGTTTCCAATAAAAACCCAAATAAATTAGGAGTTAGTCCATGTATGCTATCCCTCAATTTTTTTTACGTTGTCTGCCAATATTTTTCCTTTTGATGTACCCTTTGAAAACATAAATATTTATGTTGGTTGTGAAAATTCAACCTGTAAATTAAATAATTACAATTAAAGTCTATACACATATGGTTTAAATCTATATTTTAGTTGACCATAAGTATGATGCCAGAATGTGGCAATCCAATGTTACCTGAAATTCATCTCCACATATTGCATTCAGATGAGAGTTACCAAGTAATTGTGTTGAGTGCTATGTAGAATTACCTTTAGCTACAATTAGGTGGCTTAATCTTGCCATCTATTATAATTACACCATAAATTCGATTAGTTAAATACCTTACGATTCTGTGGAGCTCAACATAATAAAATGGGCATACTAATTTTAAATGACTTAAAAAAATCATTAAGTTTTTTTAAGGATATAAATGATCGAACCTGAGTCCTTCAACACCTTCTAATTATGTCTTTAACACAAGATCTTAACCTGTGTGAACTAGGCCTACCTTTTTTACTGGTAACATATGGATCCAATATGGCATTATCATCTCGAGTAATGTTGGTCATCTCTTGTATTTCTATACATCTCATTCCATCATTTGATGTCAAAGTTGCCTTCACCCTTAACAACATAATTTTAAGGGATTAAAACTTAGGTTCTATCTCTATTGCATAATGAATCACATCATAGAATGCTTTCATAAGTTCCCATGTTAGACAAACATTATTGTCATAGCTTAACTCAATACTATTGACTATTATTTTTTAGTGGTGCCTAAGTACGTCCTTTCTCCACCTACATAATACAAGAATAGTTGGAATTGTGTTGAGATTTTTCCTTGTTAGTAATTTGAATATGTGAGGTATGCCCTTGAACTTAAATATCTTACAACTGCAATTTGGAACTAATGGTGACTCTAAAATTGTTACATTATATTTTCCTATAACATTTCCCTCTCTACCCATTTCTTAAACCACATGGATGTTTAAGTTAGGAAAGAACAGTTTCAATATTTCCCATACGTAATCCTTTGTATAGACGTTGGGGCGGACGGACACTAAGATGAAATAGGCCCGCTAATATACCCAATGTCCCTGCTGCAATATGATGAGAGGCTATTCCGCCCGGAACAAAAGGGTCAAACCCTTCCACACCCCACGCGGGATTTACAGCTTGGACTTTCCCGGTGAGTCCATAAGGATCGGACACCCATATTCCCGGACCATACAATCCGGTTACATGAAAAGCGCCAAAACCAAAACAGGCCACCCCTGATAGAAATAAATGAATTCCAAAGATCTTGGGTAAATCCAAAGAGGGTTTTCCTGTACGTTCATCACAAAATATTTCTAGATCCCAATATACCCAATGCCA
>JAOXYD010110950.1:0-11469 GCA_028565735.1 Pinacopodium congolense
ATGTTCCCACATTATCTACTTCCCCTTCTCTTCTGCTTTCTTACCTTCAATAACATTTTTAGTGCTTTAAAGGGTCTAGTTACGACCTATTCCAATGTTGAGCTTGCTAGGAAAATCCTGAGGTCTCTTCCAAAGTCTTGGGAGCCCAAAGTGACACCAATATAAGAAGCAAAGGATCTCAACATTTTGTCACTCAAAGAGTTGATTGGTTCTCTTCTCACACATAAAATAGTGTTGAACGATGCTCAAGAAGAAAGTGAACCCAAAAGGAAGAACATTGCTTTTAAGGCAACAAAGAAGAATGAAAGGCAGAACGAAGAATCATCTTATGGAAGTGAAAAAGAAGAATTTATCGCTCTCATCACCAAGGAGCTAAGAAAACTTATTCAAAGGAAAACTCATATCTGCAATAAGTTCTTTTCTAAAACTTCTAATATAACATGTTTTGAGTATGGTGTAAATTTTGCTTACTTTTATTTTGATATTTTCAAGAGGGTCTATTTAACAATTCATGCACACATATTTTTAAAATATACACATAGGCGCATAATCAAGAGGCATTACGTGTTTTTAATATGATTACATAAGAGTAAAACTCTTGACACATAATTAAATTAGTTAGAAAAACATACATAAGTTTTTAAAGGAAGGTTAAGACTTGTTTGGATGTGTTTGTATCTTAGAAATTTGGTTTAATGTATAGAAATGTTTCAACAATTATTCGGCTGATTATAATCCTGAGATTGGTCAATCGAATAAGATAGATCGGTTGACCAAATGATCTAATCGATCTACAAAAAATTGACAAGAGTTTATCAGTTGACTGAATGAATGGATCGGTCCATCTAACACAGTGAAAAAGACCTATCGGTCGACTAAATGTTGCGAAAGTTCCAGATTACACAGAGGATTGTAATGTTGTACAATGTTAAATTACATTTATATATGTTTTTCCAATTGGACAAACAATAACATTACTGTTGTCCAACAGATTTATCATAATATGTTAGTATAAATAGGAATATTTGTTATGTTTATACATACGTTGAGAAATACAGAAAGTTTAGTGTGAATAGATTGATTTAAGTCATAAAAAGCTCTTATTTTCGAAGGTTGATTACTTGAAAACTTTTGATTAAGCATTTTGTTCTGTTTATGTTTTTTAGTGAGGTGATCAAATATTTCTTGTGCATTCATTAATAGCCTTTTATGATTATCAAATGAAATTAAGTGAAGTATCTTTCAATTGTATCAAGTAGTCGTGAGGTTATTCTTGAGCCTAGGAAAAGAAACAAGTGAAAAGTTTTCCTTTAGCCTGTGAAAAAGGATTGTATTTGTGACATTGTCATTTTCAAGTTGGTATAAGAATGAAAGCTCAATAGTGGTGTTGGGGACTAGATTAAGAGCAAGTGGATAGATCCAAACCAAGATAAATCATAGTGTATACTCTCCTCTCTCTTTACCTTTATTTTGATTTTATGTTATCTAATTAGTTGTTTTAAATAAATCTGTTTAAGCTTCTACATTTGTGTGAAATAATTTTTATACACTAATTCACCCCCCCTTATTGCCATATCCATCCTAACATGAACTACTAAGAAAATTAGATTACAATTATCTAAGGAAACTCAAGGCTTAAACTAAAAGGGTTAGTTGAACTCAAGACAAACTAACAACACCTTAATTAAACCTAAGGACTTTCCTAGCAATGTTATGGATCCCTGATTGAAGCAAAATTACCAACTTGATTAATAAGCTAAGGATTAAGCCTAAAATGGCTTAAGTGAGTTATGGATTGGAATACTTAATCTAGGGCCTCCACCAACTCAAAACATAGCTATGGTTAAGTCTATGTATTTTCTTTAACCATCCTAAATTGATCTTTGGCTATTTCATCAATTAATAGGCATTAAGCTTAAATTCCTAAATTCCATTTAAGATTAGTGTCCTCATGATAACCAAGGTAGATTTCTCATATCCAAGGATTAAATCATGTTATTTATAGATTTTTCCAATTATTTAGGTTGAGAGTGTCAGATCCTAAACTAATTATGATCTTATTCTAAGTGGCCAAATCAAAACAAGCATTAAGATTTCATATAAACAAAGATTATCATCCAAATTATGATAAACACTCACTCAAGGAATCATAGAATATGTCCCAAGTTAAAATTAAGCTCAAATCATCATAAACATATAAGAAATTCAAATTAAAATCAAAACAGCCCATGTTCATGCATGTATATGAATAAAAGAGATGAAATGAGTGAAAGAAGAGTTTAGATTTCACCAAATATTGCTCCAAAGTATTATATAACCTTCAAACACCTCAGCAAACTCTTAGGAATCCTTACAACAACCATGAAATCACATGAACAAACCTTGAAAAGGAAAAATAGAAAAAGAACCCTAACCTAAGGAAGAAAAGAGAAAACCTAAGCTAAATCTCAGAATTGGAGACTCAAATGTGTGTTAATTTGCACAAAATAGGTTTTCTAGCTTCTTATATATGACCCCTGCAAGTAGGAAGTAAGTGGACAAGTTGCAGCAAGTGGATCTATAAGTTGCAGCTAAAAATATCTCGACTAGTACTAAAACGGCAGTTAAAGAACACTAGAATGACGCCATTTAACTCCCGTCGTTTAAGTCTCATGCTTGAGTAAAATGCGAGTCAAGAGGGGTAAAACGTGGGTACATTGTATACCACCTTTTTACTCCTAATTTGTGATTCATTCATCCAATTTTCTGAATTTCCACTTTAATTAGGTAGCTAACTATAATTAAATCAATTTAAGACATAAATAACACAATTAAGCACCAAACTAGAGGTCGATTATCATTAAATTACCATGAAAAATCATACAAAATGAACCATTATCAGTAGTGCTACTGGATGATGCATATATTAATTATTTAATGTCAAAATTCAGGCATTCATGAAAGGCCTACATAAGCATCCCCAAGTTTAAATCATGATGTGGGAACTTTCTAAGGATGTCCTTTCAGTGCTTCTAAGCTTCATATAAGTTTTCTTGCCCCACTATTAAAAAGAGATAATATCATTGTGCAATTTAGCCAATCTAGAGGGAGGGAAACACCTCTTCAAGAACTTTTTAGCTAGTTGATTCCATGATTTGATGGAACTAGGGGGCTACAAGACAAAAGGGAATAGTTGCAATTTAATGGCCTCTTCTGACACTCTATTTAACATAGAAGTATCACAAATCTCTGAAAATTAGCAACGTGGGTATTTGGATCTTCATCTATGAGACTATCAAATTATACTAATTCTATAACATCTAGATCATTTGAGGCTTAATCTTAAAACTTTCACTTTGTACCCTTGGTCTCTGAATGCTGGACTCCATTCCTTGTAGTGAGGGTCTTAAAAATGGCCCATTGTAAACTACACTCGCAGTCTTAACTCTCGCTCCATGTTATTAAAATATGTCTCTAAGACCTCTAACTTGGTGCTGATTCTCAACTTCTTCTATCTTAATCCTTTTCTAAATGTCTTTTCAACTTTAGGATTTGTTTCTATGAGAGTCCTTTAAGACCTCTAACTTGCTTCTTTTATCTTAACCTGGTCATCCAAAAAGGTACCTAACATGTAAGTTGAAGAAACAAACAAAAAGCTTAAGAAATGTGCAACTCTAAAACAAAATATAAAATGAAAAAAGTAGAAATTGAAAAGTATTGAAAAAGAAATAACAACTGAATTAAAGTAAATAAAACTAGTCTAAACGAGAATAGAAAAACGCTTATCAAAGAAGCAGTCTCTAGTAAAGGCACCAAAAACTTGATATTATGTGTCCTTATCTAAGTTTTGAGAGAAATAATGACCAAGAACACACTAAACAATATCACAACACACGGAAAGGTATGTGTACATATTGAATCCAATATAGTTGAAATGAGTCTAGGTGTCAAACCACAAGGACCATGCTTACTAATGAATTCTTATCTAGATTTGTTAGCTTCTCAAAGGTGATAAGTTGATTGATTAGTTTGGAAATGAAAAGAAGTAAAAACACGTAAAAGTAAAATGCTTAAATAAACTCATAAGAAGAAACACTCAATGTTGAAGGTAGGATTCAAGTAATTAATCCCTGTAGGATATATTCATACTTATTATTTATCTCATTTTAACTCGAATTCCAAATTTTTTAGACTGTAAATTCCCTAATATAAATTACACACTCTCTCGAGTTATGTAACTCTATTTAATTCAATAAACTATCCTATATCTCAACCTACTGATTAAATACATTAATTTGTTCTATGGAATCTTTTTGCTAAGTTTATACCTACCCCAGACATCTTATGTAAGCCCATTTCTAGGTCCTTATGCAAGATGTTTTGTTCATAGAATGGTCTAATGCATAAAAGAAATTTGTCAATCTCAATCATACACAAATCAAAGCTTTGAAATCAAGGTTTACATTAGCATAACAATCGAATTCAAAGTTATGAATATCTATGAACAATTATAATTAAAAAATTTGGAACCCAAGAGTTAAAACAAGAATAATAAGAGTACCACAACCTAGAGTTCATAAAAACCCAAATCCTATAAAGATTTTTAACTTATACACATTGTTTCATTCACGCAAATAAACATAAGGAAGAATGAAATAGAAAATCTCATAATGAGTTGTCTTGAATCCTTAAAATCCTGATGTTTGATGTATGAAACCCTTCCTTGATCCTTGAGGTTAAGTGCTTGGATGCTTCCTCTTCCTTCAAAATTGGATGAAACCCTTCAAGAAGTACTTAGGACTTATTATATGCTTTTTAATGGCTGAATGGATTTGTTTTACTTCAAGTAAAATTTTGAATTAAGGGCTAGTTCTACCTTTGTTTTGATAATGACAAAATGTCTCTACTAATTTTTTATGGTGGTTATTATGTGTAAGGATAAGTGTGATGAAAACAAGCCATGAAGTGTTTAGTGAAGACTTGAAGTACATGTATGTTGAGTCTTGATGATAATCAATGTGTATGGATTACATGAAGTATGTTGGAGAGGTATGAAGACCAAGTTGACAAAGAGAAGCATTGAAGTTAATCATGAAGATTGAAGACAGAAGATCAAGTTCAAGAGTAGAATTTGATAGGCCTTGTAGTGTAATTCTTTGTGTAAGTCATCTCTAGTCTTTCCATATGTTAAAAAGGGCTCAATCATGCATATGCATTCATGTTTAGTTTGTTACATATAGGATGCATAATTAAGAGGTGTTATTTATGTCTAATGAGTGTAGAAATCCTCTTGATGATTAGATGAATACATGTGTGGTATTGCATAAATGTATGTGATGATTGAATTGATTAAAGGATGAATGACTGAATAAATTAGTATGATTAACAATTTGGTAAATTGGTTATGATGGTATGATTTTTATGATTAAGTCTTGAATTATATGATAGAGTGACACTTGTAAGGGTGTTTGTGAGTTGTGTGGCATTTGAAGATTAAGAGTGGAATTATTGTAAAGTTATTCTTGATCCGTGAAAAAGGGGAGGGTTATTCTTGAGCCGTAAAAGAAGAGTGTTTTAAGGTTATTCCTAACCTTGAAAGGAAGAGTAAAACGTTATTCTTAAGCCTTAAAAAAGGATTATAATATTAACGTTGTATTCTCTTATTGCAATAGTGCGAAAATCTCAACAAATGGTGATGAGAACTGGACGTAGGGGTAAGTGAACCACTCTGAAATAGGATAAATCATTTGTGACTCTCTTCCTTACTCTTTTACTTTTATGCATTTATTTTATGTTATTTAACTTATTATTGCAATATGTCATACATAAAATTAGCTCAAATAAATCTATCTTTTAATGCACAAAATTATAATTTATTCAAGACCAACTCTTCAACAAGTGCACCGGTCACAACAAGTAATATACTGGAGTATTTTAAGACTTCGAGTATCAATTCTATGAGGAAATGTGCATGTGATTACAAATACTAGGTCAATCAAATTACAATTATCTAGAGAATCAAGGTTTTATAAATTAAGAAATTAAAATAAAATTACTAAACTAACTTAAAAAGCTTAGAAAACTTCCAATCAATTGTAAAAGAGTCGAAGATTACTTTTCCTAAATTATCCAGTTAAAGCTTTGGTATTTAATGATTTAATTGCTGGATTAGTGATGCTTAATCTAGGGTATCTTCTTTAAATCAAAATAGCATTATAGTTAAGAAACTGGCTTGTATTTATTAGTTTTATCCTGAGGTTTGGTTATGCCTCAAACTTAGGTAATAGGCTTAAAGCTTAGAAAGTCTATTCCTAAATTTTCCTAATTCAAAACTAGCATCCTCGTGATTAACTAAGTCTTTGGTTATTTCACTTATTTAAACCTCGTTGTTTATTGATTTACTTGTTCATTGACTCTCTTAGTTAATTTCATCATAATAAAGCTACTAGGATCATGAAAAGTAACTTTATTAATCTCTTTTTTTTTTAATCATCTATACCATGGCTATAATATTACATAGTCTAAAATTTTTTATGGTTGCTAACAAATGTATAGCCATTTATCATGATGTTTAGTTCTTCACCTAGGAGATTTAGGAACCAACTCTATGAATGATAGTTCTCATCCTCCACAAAATCCTAAGCAATCAAAGACACTTTTTATTTTTTTATGACAAATTATAGATAACAATAAACCCTTAAAATGTCTTTAAAAGGCATCCATATAAAAAATGATTTTCTTAAAACTACATAGGAAAGTAAATTTATTGCACTGAACCTCAGATAAAACCTTTTTAAAATAGGTTTAGCAATCAATCTATTTAACTTGTTCACAATGATGAAAAATCCATCATTATCACTCCTTCTTATTTCATACCTACAATTCTAAAACTTGCCATAATATTCTTCCATTGAACCCCTTAACATTAAAGGAGCTTCCCATTTATCTCTAAAATACTACTACCTATTAATTGTCAAATAGTATCTAAATTGCTCCATCATCTCACTAATAGAATGTTTGATATTTTTATTAAGCTTCTTTATTGTTAAACTAAGAGAGATTCTAATGATGGCTTTGATGATGTCAAAAAAAAATTATTACTAATGGTTTACTTTATTGGTGTGATTGAAAAGATAGAAAAATGAAATATGTGCAAGAACATTATTAGAGACCAAATTTAATATTTCATTAAGAAAATGAAAATATTGGGGCAAGCGTTAAATTAATGATTAAGTAAAAGATTAAGATCAAGATCATAAAGAAGACTAAATATTGATAAGTGTTTGATTTATAGTGTTTTCTAGTGAAATTTAATGCACATTTGCTCTAAAATTGGTGTTAAAGGGTTTGATTATCTTTTGGATTTATTACTTTACAAATTAAAGCTAAAGAAGTGAGGAAAATCTAGAAAAATCCAGCTAAAACTCAAAAACAAAGAGTAAAACAGCAAGTTATCTGTACCACCTTTTTATTAAAAAGGAGCATCATTTTACTTTGAATATGGATGTTGAACGGCGAGGGTATTACAGCATCGTTTGACTATTCTTTAAGTGCCGTTTTACTACCTATCAAACTTTTTCTAGCTAGATCCCCAAATCTCATTGGCTGAAACTTACCAACTTGCTCCTACTTGCTCCAGACATATAAATGAAACTCCAGAGATCAAATTCACATCAGCTAACATGAAATTTAGGCATATTATAGTAGATTTAGCTTAGGTTTTCTCCTTTTCTTCTATAGGTTAGGTTTCTTTTCTATTTCTCTTTTTCAGCTTTGTTTTTGGTTATTTTAGGATGTAAGTGAGGATTCCAAGAGTTTGTTAAGGTGATTGAAGGTTTTTAATTATATCTTTGTTTGGTGAAATCTAAAGCCCTTTTATCACTTATTTCTTACTCCTTATTCATATATTGCAATAACATGTGATGTCTTGATTCACTTTGATTTTTCCTTCATATATATATATATATATATAATTTTTTTAATCTAATTTGGAGCTAAGGATAGGTTATTAAATGGATTTATTGAATTTTATCACAAGATTGGATGATAATCTTTGTTTATGTGAGATCTTAATGCTTGTTTTGAGTTGGCCATTTAATGTGAGATTAAAATGTTTAAAGATCCAAGAATCTCTACTTTAATCATTGGAAAATTTAGTAAATAACAAGATTTTATTCAAGGATCCGAGAAATTTACTTTGGTTAATTATGATGGTACTAATCTTGAATATGGTTTTTAGGATTATAACTTCTTAAACTTTAAGCTTAATGCCTATTAATTGATAAATAACCAAACTTCAATTTAGGGTGGTTAAAGAAAAGATGCTGACTTAACCATAGCAATGTCTTAATTTAGTGAAGGCCCTAGATTAGAAATTCTAATCCATTTCATAACTCAATTAAATCATTTAAGGCCTAATCCTTAGTGAATTAATTAATTTGGTAATCTTTAAGCAACTTAGAATACAATTGCAAAGTTGGGAAGCTTTTAGGTTATTTTATTTAATCTAACCATGTTAATTTAGTGTTCTTAAGTTCACTAGATAATTGTAATTCGATTACTCTAATAGTCGCACTTTCTTTTGTGGGTTCAACATTCCAGAGTTATAAAAACGCTCCACTTTATTACTTGTTCACCTGTACATTGTTGTATTGTTGGTTTTAAATTGAATTAGAATTGAATTTTAATTAATTGAATTATTTAAGCTTATTAAGTATTAAATCAAACAACAACAAATAGGTTTATGTTTGTATCTTTATTTGTAAATCTTGTCTTATTCGTTTCAATGTGTTAAGGACCTAAGAGTTTGCATGTATGCATTCCATTTTGCTTAAATTGTATGATCATTTGCAGTTAGGATTGCTACGTCGGTTTAGTATCATTTTTTTTAGCTCAAATAAATTAATTAATTAACATTTAATTCAAATCAAATACCAAATCAACTTAACGGTAGTGTACCAGTCACAAGTAATAAAGTGGAGCACATTTAAGGCTCCAAAATGTTGAACCCATAGAGAGAATGTGTATTGGTGACTACTAAGGCAATTAGATCACAATTATCTAAGGAAATCAAGGGGTTAAAACTAAAGGTTAGATGACTCAAGACAAACTAAAAACAAACCTAAAAACTTTCCAACTTTGTAATTGAACTCCAAATCGTCTAAGGATTACCAAATGATTAAATTGCTAAGGACTAGGCTTCAAATGACTTAAGTAAGTTATAAAATGTTGGAATCTCTAATTTAGGGCCGTTACTAATTCAAGACGAGCAATGGTTAAGTCATTGCCTTATGTCTAACCATCCTAAATTGATGTTTGGTTATTTCATCAATTAATAGGCATTAGGCTTAAAGTTTAAGAAATTCTAATCTTAAATTTCATTCAAGATTAGTGCCCTCATGATAACCAAAGTAGATTTCTCAAATCTAAGGATTAAACCATGTTGTTTATAGATTTTTCCAATGATTTAGGTAGAGATTGTCAGATCCTAAACCATCTTTAATCATATCTTAAGTGGCAACCTAAAATAAGCATTAAACACTCAAATAAACAAAGATTACGATCCAAACTTGTGTTAATCATGCACTTAAGACATTTAAAAACCTGTCCAAAGCTATAATTTAGTTCAAAACATCATATAAAAACAAGAAATTTGGATTAACATCAAGGAAGCCTATGTTCTTGCACAAATATGAACAACGAGATGAAATACTGTAAAGAAGGGGTTTAGATTTCACCAATTTATGATACAAAGTGTTAGGCAACCTTCAATCACCTTAAACAACTCTTGAGAATCCTTAAAACAACCTGTATTTACAATCAAAAAGATCTGGAAAAAGAAAAGGAAAAAAACCTAAGAACACCTAAAACAACTAAGGAAAAGAGAAGGAGAGATTTGATTAGAACTCCCCTCTCAATTTGGTGTTATCTCCCGTAAATTTGGTCTTTGAGTCTTCTTATATGTGTGAGTTGTAAGTAGGATTAAATGGGAGCCAATTTGCATAAATGGGGAGCAAGAAATAGCTGGAAATGCGTGACTGCATACCAAAATGGTAGCTAAAGAACACCAAAATGGCGAGGTGCTTAAGTGTCATTTTACTCTCTGGAGTTGAGGGTAGAACGGAGGGTTGATGGACCACAATGGCGGGCTAGCTAGACCGCCATTTAACTCCTACAGAATGGCATTTCAGCTAAAATTTTGATCGTTTCTTCATGATTTTGCTTCCAATCTACATATACATAAACGTAAATGATATTTAGACACTTTAGCATCAATTAAGAGCAAATACAGATTAATTTTACATAAAATGACTATAAATATGCAATAAAATCCAAGCCTAACAATACATACAACATTAAAACACAGTTTATTCAATAACATATCATGAACAGTACATGGAAATACCCTTACGACAAGTATTTCCAATTTGTAGGAATTTTATTGTATTGTTGTATATACCTCGGGATAAAGGTTGTACAAAATGTTAAATAACATTATAGAGAGACGATGAGGGGGGTTGGTGGCATGGGGCCATATGGTATTTTAGCTATTGATTGAACAACATGAATGGTGTGAGGTAATGTAAATTTGTGTATTAAGCATTGTAAGGTGCAAATTAGAAATTTATATTAATAAAAGTTAAGAGTTATATAGTGTGCTTATAGATTATTTGTATGATGTGTGTTTGACGGCTATGAATCTGCTATATGTTCTTTATAAAGGCATCTAATGATGTTAAAAAATTCAGCCTTATACTTGGTATTAATTTATTAAATCAAAACTCAATACCAATTGTTTTAATTAGGCATAATCATTATAAAACGTCAAAGTAATTATGGTATGGTTTGGACGAAGTTTAGTATGTGATGTTGTTGCATATAGTATTTACTATACATGGTTGTATGTAATGTGTTAGTATTAGTGTATATACTCTATTAGTGGATGTAGCATGGAATGCTCAATAACATTGTATAGTTTAGTCGTAATGTAAGAATGATATAAATGAATGTGTTGTATGGTTTTGATATAGTAATTAGTTTATAAGTGCACAGCATAACTTTTTTTTCTGAGTGACTTAACACTTAGTTTACAAGTGTGGTGTGTAAACATGATCAGATACAAGTTCATTTCATTCATCTCGTAATATTAGTATAAGATGCAGAAATTATGTGATGAACATGTCGTAAAAGCTCCATGTTTACGAAAGGATAAGACAATTAGGATGCTCATAAGTTATGTGGGCCATAATATATGGAAATGATTGGAGTGGTCATTAGGTGAAATGAATTTGAAGACGTATGAAATCCTGAAAGGCTAAAACCTCAAGTGTGGTGAAGTTTAATGAAACTACAAAAAAAAGTAAGACTAGAACGATAACTAGCAAATTGGGGTCAAAAGACGAATGTAGCAAATACAAAGAAGCGTGTGAACATTTGTATATAGGCATTTAGAAGTTGAATTGTGGTTTTAGTGATTAATAGTATTTGATT
>JAOXYD010110971.1:0-11469 GCA_028565735.1 Pinacopodium congolense
GTTATGGAATGGATTGGAATTTCTAATCTAGGGCCTTCACTAAATCAAGTCAAAGCTATAGTTAAGTCATTACATAGCATGAGGCAACCTTTATATTTCACCTTAAACAACTCCTGAGAATCATTAAAACAACAGGAAATTACAAGATACAAAGCTGGGAAAAGAAAAAGAAAAGAAAAACCTAAAAACTATCTAAAGAAAAGAGAATTAGATGTTTGACATGAATTCTCCTCTCAAATCCATTCTAACTATTGTAAAAATGGACTGTGGAGCTTCTTTTAGATATTGGCTGTAAGTAGGAACAAGTTGGACAAGTTGCAACTAGTGAAGGCGCAAGTTTTAGTTGAAAATGTCTTGATAGCCACCAAGAGGAGCATAAAGGCAAGCTATGAAATCATCGTTTAAATCCCTGTCTCCGAGAGTAAAATGGTGGATTGTAAAACATAACAACGATCTGGATTAAGTCATCATTTTAGTCTAAATTTCTGGCTTTTAACTACATAATCTCGGGTTTTCTTCAAGATTTAACTTCCAACTGCATTATAAATTAATATAAATGATAGTTAAACACTTTAGCATCAATTTGAAGCAAATTTACCTTAAAATTGGATTAAATTCATATGAAAATACAATGAAATCCAAGACTAACAACTCCCCTACACTTATCTTTTTCTTATCCTCAAGCAAATCATTAAATCATCAATCTCAAAATAGCATATAAGTATAAGAAAACTTTCTCAACCTATCAAACCTAATCATTGACACCTTTTCTTAATCATTAATCATAAAAAAGTCATAAGATGTTATATGATTAATCAAGAATGGTAATTAACAAGTAACTTCATATGACTTCGTATTCTTTCAAAATTCAATACGTCAAATGATTTCCATGCATAAAATGAATATGCACAAAGCAAAATGACTCAATTTTTAACAAATTCACACCCGTTAACCATTAAGCACAAACTTAAGCACATTTGTGAGCTTTTAAGGCTTGATTGATAGGTCATTCAATCTTTTTACGCAAAAATGAACATTTTGTTGTGAAAATCTCCAGTTACTCAACTAAGTAACCTCACATAAATTGGGTACTAGTGTCACTCTTTAACTTTAACCCATTGGTTTGAAGCCAGCAAAGTGAATAAACATTGCTCATATTTTCACAATTTTAGCACAATTTTTCATTTTTCTTTCTTTTTAAACTTTTTTTCATTGATTTTAATTTTAAATTCAAATAAGACAATGAAAATGCTAAAAGAAATCATACAAATTTTTAGAGATGTGCATTTTATACATGGAAACTCATAATGTTTATCAAATATCCACAACCCAAAACATGAAATCGTCAAAGTTCATTGTTAATAAACATGCTTAATTGATAATATAAATCTTAAAACATCAAAATGATCGAAATCCAACAGGAAAAATGTCAATGAAAGGCATCAAAATTGAAAAAAATCCACAAATTATAGATTATTTTAAAACAAAATGATAAAATGATGAACTTTAGAATAAATCAAACATAAATGTGATCATTCATTCCTTCCCCTACACTTAAATTGAACATTGTCCTCAATGTTAATAAAATAACAATTTAAGCATAAGTATGAGAGAAAAAGGAATAGAAAACACCTAGATTGAAGATAAAACCGCTTAAGGGGCAATTGAAGGTGCATGGGAAAACTTGCTTCATAAGATAGCAAATATTGAATACAACACCGGAAAATATAAAAGAAAGGATAATAAAGCACTAGAAACCAACTAGAAAGTAACCATGCTCTAAAACGTAAATATGATCAACGAATAACAAGGAGCATAAAAGGGAAATAAAAGAAAGGCACACAAAAAAAGACACTTAAACCTATTGCTACGGTTGGTTTTTCTCCCAATAGGCGCTTCTTTAAGATCTTTTAGTTAGACCTTAAAGTTAGGGAATTTTCAATGTAAAGTTTAGCTCACCATCTAATTGATTCCATTTACGCTTTGGAGATAGGGAAGACAAATTCCCACAAGTCCTTACACCTTTCATTAGGTGTTCAAAAGCATCATAAATCCTACCTTTTACGAAAAACAATGCATAGCCAGTACCTTGAGCATAATACCATGGTAAATAAGTAAGCATAACTACCTTTAGGTTAGGATTAAAAGTAGACATACCTAGAAAATCAATGCAATCAACTGATACTTCAACATTCGTTAATTCATCATTTTGAATAACCATATCATCAATTGGTTCGTGCAATTCCTTTGATTCAATTTCAAATTCCTCTTTATCTTCATTTGAGTCATCAATGACATGCATATCATCTTGTTGTAAATTAAGAGCCATTGAGTCATGGTGGTATAATTCATCAACATGTTCTTCATTAACATTATCTAATTCAACCATAAACTCATGCAATGGTGCACCTAAACTTTCATTAGTTTCAAGAGCTTGTTCATCATTCATGCACTAAAAACTTTCATTGTCATTATGTTCAAAAGAAATTGAAAACTCTGGATTAACATTATGCATATTCAAAGGGGGCTAACCTTCTTGGCTCTAATGGAGGGAACTCGTGGAACTTGTGTGAAGAATAATTTCTAATTGATGTTTCTAAATGTTCCATTTGGGACTCTAATTGCATTTCTAAAAGAACTTTGTCCTTAACTCCACTTTCTTTCACAAGTGAATGCATTTTCCTAAACTCCCTCGTTAAATCCTTCATTTCAATTAATGTTGCAATTCTAGACTCGTGATCAAAAAGAAGGTTCATAAGGTGGCCTATAATTTGATTCAGGATGAATTTGAAAATGAAGTGACTAACCTAGAGTAAAATATGGTTCATTAAGTGATGAATGATGCCATGTATTATCAGGGTAAGAGGATGAATGATCAAAGGCATAGGATTCATAACATCCATGGTGATTTTCCCAATTACTAATTTCTTCTGGTTCATACATTGGTGATTTTACCAATGATCATATTGCCCCCACATCTTTTAAATGATTAGAAACTAGACACTGAAAGATGCTTTAACAAACAAACTAAACAGACAAGAAACACAAAAACGAAAAACATAGAAAACAAGCAAGAAAAAGCAGAGCACAAAATAAAAAAAATACACTTTAGAGTAACTGATACCAATGTATTCTTAGTAACACACAACATTTAGTTCCTTGGAAATGATGTCAAAAACTTGCTGTATTGATTTGGTATCACTATTTATCCTCAAATTAATCAGTAAATTAACATCCAATTCCAATTCAAATCCAAATCAACATAACGACAGTATACCAATTGCAAGTAATAAAGCGCATCACATATAAGACTCCAAAATGCCAAACCTACATAAAATTGACTTGTACAACTACTAAGGCAATTGGATTACAATTATCTAAGGGAACTCAAGGCTTAAAACATAGGGTTAGATAAACTAAAAAAAACCTCAAAACATCTAACTTTGCAATTGCATTCCAAATTGATTAAGGATTACCAATTAATTAAATGGTTAAGGACAAGGTCTGAAATTATTTAAGTAAGTTATGAAATGGATTGAAATTTCTAATCTAGGGCCTTTAGTAAATCAAGATAAAGCTATGGTCAAGTCATTACCTATAAAATTCCTAGTTTATGGTTTGTTTTACACATAAATTAATAGGAAGTAGGCTTAAAGATCAAGAGGTTTCTAATACTAAATTCATATTCAAGATTAATACCCTCATGATATAACCAATCAATGGTCATGTATTGATTAAAATGATGTTTTTAATGGATTTTCCAATAAATTAAGTGGTTGGTCCTTTACTTAGTCATCTAAGCTCATATCCTAAATGATCAAATTAAGATATGCTTTAAGATCTCACATAATAAAAGATTATCATCCAATCATGTGATAAACATCCACTCAAGACATTTAATAACCTGTTCCTAACAAGAACTTAGCTCAAAACATCATAAATAAACAAGAAAAATCATATTGAAACAAAACAGCTCAAGTTCTTGCATATATATGAATACATGAGTACAAAACAAGAGATTTAATGTTTAGGAAGCACCAAATGATGGAACAAATTGATAGACAACCTCCCAACACGTGAATAAACTCCCTCGAATCCTCAAAATAACCTGAAATTACAATTTACAAAGGTTGGAAAAGAAAGAGGAAAGAAAAACTTTAAAACTAGCTAAAAAAGAAGAGAATCTAATTTTTGATTCGAATTCTCTCTTCATTTTCATGTTAGTTGCTCTAAAATTTATCTTTAGAGCTCCTTATATATGTTTGCTACAAGCCAAAGGCAAGTGGAGCAAGTTGTAACAAGTGGAGAGGTGAATAGTTAGTTTTTGTGTGACAGGTACTACAATGGCACTTAAAAGGCGCATAACGACTAACTATAAAGGCATCATTTAGGTTCCCTGCTTTGAGAGTAAAATGACGAGTTGGATGAGCATAATGGTGGGTTAATAAGGTCACCATTTTAGTCCTTCAAATTGACATTTTTTGCTGAATTTTCGATCTTTTATCTAATTTTTGGCTTCCATTTGTATTGTACAATATTTATCAACATAATTAAATACTTTAACATCAAATTAGAAGTAATGTGCCTTGAAATTGGATCAAATTTATATGAAAATATATTAAAACTAAGGCTTAACAAATATTGTTCATAACAAAATTTTGTATAATATCAACTTAATCGTAGAAATTTTATAATTTAACACTATGCTTAAAAGTTTTGAAGTTTCAATAAGGATAATATTAATAGATATATTTTAAAAACATGTAAAAATATAACAAATAATATCATGACATAAATTATCCCAACATAACATTTAAATGTAATACTAAATTGTACGAATTAATTAAATAATGATTTAAAATAATCTTAAACATCCATTGTAATAAATAATTTTAAAAATTGAACCAAATCGGCAGATTTGATCTAATTAAACTTGGAATCAATTAGTTTACTAATTTAGGGATCGTTTGGTATTGTTGTGGGTTGTGATTTTTAGTTGCAATTTTTATATATTTATTTTGGTTTTGGTGTTTTGTCCTCGATTTTTGTGTTATATTAGTATGTTATCTTTTTTTATTTTTGTGTTTAACAAAACAAAAAACCAAAACTTAAAACACTAACTTGTTTACTTTGGTAACGTTTGGTATTACTTCTCGTTTCTATTTTTTATTTTTGTTTTTATGTATGTGTATTGGTTTATGTGATATTGTTATTGGTTTCTATGTTATTTTATGAATTTCTGTGCTATATTAATATGTTGTCTTTTTTTGTTTATGCGCTATTTTTATTGGTTTCAGTGTTTTTAAAAACAAGAAACCAAAAATGAAAATGGTAGTAATACCAAACAAGGTCTTTAGATTTTGTTTTTAGTTTTGATTTTCTGTTTTTCTAAACACAAAAATCGATTAAAAAACGCATTAATATATTACAAAAATCAATAAAAAAACACAATTACCAATACAAAAATACAACAACTATAACGCAAAACTACATTTCACAACCGAACTAAACATCCCCTAACTATACCAAACAAGCCCTTAATTTTATACAAAACTCTGTTCATTATAAAATTGTCTAATTTTTATATAACTGAACGATTCAACCCAGATAAACCTAATAAGTTCAACCCAGTTAAATCTAACTGATTATATCAGCAGCATAAGACCCCCTACCGCCGGCTCTCCTTCCTCCTCCAGGCCTGCTCACCGTCTCTTGAAGCTTCCAAGCGATAACATCTTGCCAGGTCTGGCGCTCACCCACCACCTCAAGCCACCTAGCACACCTCCACCTATACCCATCTTGCTAGATCAATTGACCCCATTTGACTCTTGCTTAAGTCTCTGGTACACAATGCCACCTAGTCCACCTCCATCCACCGCCATCTCGCGGTATCAATCGACGCCATCTGAGTCTCGCTTGGGTCTTCGATGGAGGTGCCTTAGCTTGGGTCTCCTGGAGTTACTGCCTTCGCCTGGGTTGCTTAGAGCCGGTGCCTTTGCCTAGAGTTGCTGCCTTCGACTGGAGCAGTGCCTTCACTATTGCCTTCGCTGCTAGCTTCGGCTAGAGCAGTGCCTTTGCTGCTGGCTTCGACTGTAGCAATGCAATCTTGTCTTAAACCTAGAAATCAAATTGAAATGAAATCTAATAACATTAAGTCTTAACTCTTAAGGTAAGTGGAGATAAATTTAATGTACCTAATGTAATTTTCAGAGTTATAAATCTGGATGATTATATACCTATTATGTGTAAATTCTAAATTTATATTATTAATTATGTGTAAATTTCAAATCAAATGTGTAAATTTAATTTATATTAGTTTATGAATGACTAATTTTTAGATTTATATCAAATTTTTAGTGTACTTTTCAATCATTTTTAATGTTTATTTACAATCATATTTAATATATTTAAATTTATTAATTATGAAAATATTTTAAACTTTTTCAAGTTGATATTATAATGAAAAATACTCAATAATCAGAAAAAAATCAGTGGACATAACATCTCTTATTCGAGGAAAGTTGATCCAATATAAAATTATTTTTCTATTACTTAAACATATGATGGAAACGTTCAGTACAATTGCATATTTTATGATAGAATGTTTAAAGACAGAGGAATTTATAAAATAAAATATATTGTTAGTATAAAAGGTAATATTGCTCCTTACAAAAATATACCATTTGATGTACATAAGATAATTGGGAATTATTTGAAAGAAGAAACAAAAAAGACAAAAGAAAATATAGAAGTTCATAATATTTCTTTTGGAGATGATGAAGTACAAGTTGTACAATAAGTATTAGTTTTAGATAAAGAAAAAAGAAAAGCTACTATTAATATAAATTCTTATTTTCCTTTAAGAAGTGCTTTGGGTTCTCAGTTGAATTTAAATAGTGTTTTACATGATAAGGATGTCATTTTACGTTGTAAAAGAGCTTGAGCTAGATGATTTTCTCATTATTGTATTCCTTTGAATTATCTAAACTCAAATTATTTTCCAGAAGCAATACATGCAACATTAACAGTAGGTCCTAGATTTAAGACACATTTTTTATATGATTCGTGTACTTTTACTTTAATATTTGGAAAAAAAAACTAATTACTTGTGGATTCATATAAATCAAGATGAGAAATAATAGGTTGCACTATTATGACAAATGGTTGAACTGATTAAAGAAAAAGAAATTTGATCAATTTTTTAGTTTCCTGTGATATTCGAAGAACATTTGCTAAATCTGCTGATACTTCAGATGTAGTAAAAAGTTCTCATACTTTATTTGAAATATTTTTTGAAATTATTGAGTGGGTTGGACCAAAAAATGTAGTTCACTTTATTATAGATAATGCAACTAATTATATAATAGCTGGATACTTGTTAGAATCAAAATATGAGAATATTTATTGATCTTCATGTGCTGCTTATTGTGTCAATCTCATTTTAAAAGATATTGGATATATACCTCATATTTCTAATCTTGTTTCATGTGTATTTAAGATAACAATTTTTATATATAATCATTTGATCTTTTTGTCTTGATTGAGAAAGCAAGATGATTAGGTTGAGATAGTGCATCCTACTGCTACTAGATTTGCAATTACGTTTATATCCTTGAAAAGTATTTACGATCATAAAAAAGTGCTTCAGAATTTAGTGACTAGTAAACACTTTTTAAGTTACAAATTATTAAAAGGTTAGAAAGAAAAAGAAGTTTATACTATTGTGCTAAATACTGAATTTTGAGATGCTTGCTTAAGTATTATAAAGGTCGTGACTCCATTGATAAGATTCTTAAAGATTGTTGACTAAGATGAGAAGTTATCTTTAGGTTATATGTATAATGGCATGTATAGAGTTCGCAAAACAATTAGGAATCTTTTCAAAGAGAAGGAGAGATTATACAAGCCTTATACAGAAATTTTTGATAAATAATGGAATAAGCATCTTATTCAAAGGATTCATTTGAGAACTTATTTTTTCAATCTTTATTATTTATTTAGTAAAGATGTATGCATAGATGAAATAATGAATAGTATTTTGATGTGATTGAGTGCAAAGGTATGTGCTTTTATAGAAGAACAATCAAGAGCATTAAATAAAATTAAATTGTATCGTAAAAGTTCAAGGAGTTTTGCCAATCCATCAGTAAAGAGGGAACTTATGATGAAAAAAATGCAACCTGTTAAGTTTTTATAATTTAAGTTTCATTCTTTTTACATAACGTTGGAGAATTTGAAATTCTTGATGAAGATAAGATACAACCTCCTTCAGAAACATAAACTTGATTTTTGCTATTGTTTTAATGTATTATATTATATTTAATTTTAGTTCAAATTATTATTATTGATTACACATTAATAGATATCGATGTTTTATTTTTATTTTAACCATACATTCAATTCTTGTAATATATTTTTACTTATTTTCATAGTTTATATATTTTATTATTTTATTATTTTATATTGATTCAATACCAGTTTTATAACCAGATGATACCAGTTGAACCTCTAAACCCTAAACTCCTCTCTTCACTGGTTCGATGTTTGATTCGATTTTAAAAACATTGATTAAAATAATTAATATTTTTTAGAAAAACATTATAATAATTAAATTCACAGTCAGTTATATGTAATTTCCTTGTAGTTTTCTATCTTTTTATTTAAATCATTATAATTTTAAAAGATTAAATACATCGAGCTCAAATTGACCTTTTCTTATTTTAATTTTAATTTTTAAAATTATCACTTATCTCTTTATGGTATTATTTAGTTATTAAATAACTTCCAATATCATATTCTAAGATTTTTCATCTTTTTAAAACTCCAATCATGACATAGTATTAAAATTTGGATGTTAAAAACCTTCACTTGTTAATATTTCTCTATTTGGTATTAAAGTCAAAAAAATCTTAGGAGATTAGATTATAAGTAATTAAATTCATTTGTAAGAAAATAAGTTCTTACTTCACTAAAGATTATTGGTCCTAATATAAGTCCTAGTCAGATAATAAACTGTTAATTACCTTGAAAATCCTAATTAAAGAATACTACTTAAATTTAGATTTTTCAATTCTCTCTTTAGCCACCTAAGTTTTCCAATTGAAATTAAAAGATGTTTGAAATCCAGGGTAAATTGAACTTATGCCTTTCAGTTTGTTCAATTCCTCAAAAGTCTTAAGCGTCGGCTTTCCCAACTGTAGAAGGGATCCTCCTCACAACTGGCTAAGCGTAAGCAAGAGGATCTCCATAAGCTAAATAGTTCTCAAGACTGACTTGCCTCAAAACCTTCTAACCCTCCACTTAGAACTAGTGTAGTTCATGCCTTGAAAGAGTATATATTTGCCACTAAAGAGTTTAATTCTCAGCTTAGATAGAAATCTAGAATGCTATGGCTAAGGGAAGGAGACATGAACTATTTGTTTTTTCACATAGCTACTCAGGCCAGACAAAACACTAATAAACTTGTTTCATTTAAAGATGAGGAAGGCAACATTACAAGGGATCATGAAAAAAATGAAGGAGTTAGCCCTGGTTCATCTATAGAACTCTTTCAGAACAGAAGTTCCAACTCAACCTCTTTCCAAGGAATTAAAATCCTTTCTACAAAATTCCTTTCCAAGAGAGCTTACTTCTGATTTAATCAAGGAAGTTTCCCCTCAGGAGATTAGAGAAATGATCTTTGCCATGTATTTCGACAAAGTGCATGGGCTAGATCGCTTTAATGCGTGATTGATTCAGTGTACTTTAGACCTCACAAGTCATCTTAGCACTGTTCAGGAATTCTTTATTAGGATCCATGCCAAGAGAATTGAATAAGACTTACCTTTGCCTTGTTCTGAAAGTGCCCAACCCTTCAGCTTTGAATGACTTTAGACCCATTGCTTGTTACAATGTGTTATATAAGGTGATACATAAAATCTTAGCTAACTGCCTAAAAAAGGTTCTTTAGAAAATTACCAATCCTTATCAAAGTGCCAATTTTAGTTGGAAATGTATTGGTGACAACATCATATTGGCGCCAGAGCTTTTAAAGAGTTATAGCTCTAAAAAAAACATTAAGAGTTGTGCCTTCAAGATAGGAATCACTAAGGCACATGACTCAGTCAACTGGAGTTTCATCCTCAATGCTATATATTCCATAGACTTCCCCCAACAAATTCATCAATTGGATTCAAAATTGTATCACCATTGTTGTCTTCTCCTATCTAATCAATAGAGAGACAATAGGGGTGGTCAAGGATGTAAGAGGTTTGTGTCAAGGGGATTTGCTTTCTCCCCTCTTGTTTACCCTCTCTATGGAGGTTTTCTGTAGATATACCTAGCTCTTAACATCTAAGGAGCCTAGCTTCAAGTATCACTTCAAATGCAAAATGCTAAGTATTTGCAATCTTTCCTTTGCTAATGATATTTTATTGCTATGTGCTATAAATTCTGCGTCAATCTCTTTGTTACTTAATGCTTTAGAATAGTTTCAAGGACCTTTTAGGCTTTCTTTTAACCCTTTTAAGAGCTCTTATTATTTTTAGGGGGCTCTAATGGTTTTATTGAGCATGCATTTTCTACCAAAGGCATTCAAATTTCTCAACTACCGTTTAAATACCTTGGAGTCCCTAATACTATGAAGAAACCTTCTTATTTGGACTGCTTCCTTGTCATTGAAGCTGTCACCAAGAGGCTTAATAGCTAGTGTAACAAAGTCCTCTCATATGGTGGAAGAGTTTAGCTAGCAATCTTAGTCCTTTATCAGATTCATACATACTGGTGTGCTTACATCACATTCTGAAAGTAATTATAAAAAGCATAGAAAAAATTATCCACAACTTCATATGAAATGGAAATGGTATTATTAAGGGTCAAATTCATAATATTTTTTATTGTTATTTGATGTTAATTTACCCCTATTTTAGTGTTTAAATGTTTAATTAATATTTAGATTTGTAGGTTGATGTGAATAATTGGAGAATTGTGCAAAAAGATCAAAGAAGAATACTATTCTGGATCATTAACGACACCCTGCATAGTCCACTGTTGATGGACTACAACCCACCATTGAAGGAGTCAAAATTTGCATACTAACGACATGCTGTTCATCCTATAACGGTGCTGCTATAGATCGGCGTAGACCACCGTTGAAGGGCGTAGACACGTTTTCTCAGTAGATTCTTCAATAATTGCGGCTTATCTTCTTCCTCCACTTGTAGTAGCTCTAACCATATAAATAGAGGGTCTCTCTAAACGTTCTAAGCATAAGATTTAAGAGTTAAACACGTTTTCTTTCTTTAGTTTTCAGATTAAAGTAACTTTAGGTTGTTTTTATTTTTAATCTTTTGTAATTTGAGATTTTTAAGTTGTTTAAAGTTCCAGCAAATATAATCACGTTGTTATGAGTTAGAATACCATCTAGAGATGTGATTTGGTTCATTCTAAACTCTTAATTTCGTGTATTATTGTTGTTATTTTGAATTAATC
>JAOXYD010110982.1:0-11469 GCA_028565735.1 Pinacopodium congolense
GGTACAAGATCCAGTTGACCAGGCTCCAGTAAGAAGATCCAGTAGGATAAGAAGGCTTGCTATCTCATCAGACTATATGGTTTATCTGGGGGAGAGTGATTATGATATTAGTCAGATTGTAGATCTAGTAACTTTTACAGAAGCTGTTTCTGGTCCTCAAGCAGATTTATGGTGGAATGCAATAAAAGAAGGGATGCAATCACTAACGCAGAATCAATTATGGGAACTTGTTGACTTACCTCAATGTTGTAAAGCTGTAGGCTGTAAGTAGATGTATAAGACTAATAAGGATCTTTAGGGTAAATTTAAGTGGTTTAAAACCCAATTGATGGCTAAAGGATTTACTTAAAGAAAAGGAGTTGATTTTAATCTCACCTTCTCTCTATTATCCTCTATATGAGTGATTATGACATTAATGGCTCATTATGGTATAGAGTTATATCAGATGGATGTCAAGACCACTTTCTTGAATGAAGATCTTTATGAAGAAGTCTATATGGTACAACTTGAAGGTTTTCAACAAGATAACATGAGTCATCAAGTCTGCAGATTGAGGAAGTCACTATATGGTTTAAAGCAAGCTTCCTGACAATGATACCTAAAGTTTGATAAATTAATTACCACTTTCAGTTTTGCAGAAAATAAAGTTGAAAGATGTTTGTATTCCAAGATTAAAGACAATAAGATGATCTTTCTATTGTTTTATGTGGATGAAATTTTACTAGCATCAAATGATTTAGGTATGTTGCACGAGGTTAAGAAGATTTTATTCAAATAATTTGATATAAAGGATTTTGGTTAAGCATTTTATATCCTAGGTATTCAGATTCACCGGGACAGATTTCAAAACTTATTAGGTCTCTCATAAAAGGCATACATAAAATGTGTGTTGCAAAGGTTTCATATGGAAAACTGTAAACCTTGTGTAGCATCGATCTCTCATGGCGAGAAACTATCATTAGCTCAGTGTCCAAAGAATGAAGTTGAAAAAAAGATCATGAAGAAGATATCGTATTCTAGTGCAGTAGGTAGCCTAATGTATGCACAGGTATATACCAGATTAGATATTGCATTTGCTGGAGGTCTGTTGAATAGGTATTTATCTAACCCAAGTATGGACCACTAGAATACAGTAAAACGAGTTTTGAGACACCTTCAAGACACTAAGGATTATATGCTCGTATACAGAAAGGTTAAAAGTTTATATCTAATAGGGTATACAGATTCAGATTTTGTTATGTGTCCAGATAACAGGAAGTTCACTTCAGGTTACAACTTTATGCTAGCCGATGGTGCAATCTCGTGGAAGAGTGTCAAACACACACTCGTGACATCATTAATTATGCATGCAAAGTTTGTTGCGTGCTACAGAGCTACTTCACAGGTAGTGTGGTTAAGAAATTTAATTTTTAAATTATCTGTGGTACAGTCAATTGCTCGACCAATACAGTTGTACTGTGATACTCTTTCTACAGCATTGTTCAGTAATAATAATAAGAACATCACATAGTCGAAGCATTTGGAGGTCAAGTATTTAACCATAAAGGAATTAGTGCAGAATGGTGACATTACAGTAAAGCATATTTCTACAAAAAATATACTCACAGACCCACTAACTGAAGGACAATATCGATATACAGAAGTCCTTTGACAATATCAGTTAGGGGAATACAAATTAAAAGTCTTAAGAATTTGTGTCAATCTTAAGTATTTCGAGGTCATTGAATATTATTACAGTATGATCTTCACTATGTCTTCAGACACATACAATTATCTCGAGATGCTAGAAGTATATTGAGACATAGTGGTATAAAAGTGCTCAACTCATACGAATATCTCTAAATGTGGTTTAGCATAAATTAGAGATACTGAGATCGACAAACGTAGCATGATACATATGGGATCGTATCATGTAGTCTGCCACATGACATTTTCTTGCTCATGTTAGTAAGGTGATTCGATATGCATGATTATATGAAAAATTTGTTGCTATATGATGCATTTTTCTAAGTTTTTTTTTTGTATTAATAGCCTTATGAGATGAAGTGTGTGACTTTATTTATTTGTGGATCCTAAAGTATGTCTTGTCGTTATTTTTACTTAATCATTTTGATGAGACAATTAATGCTTGTCTATGGGGGAGAATGTTGGAATAATTTTATTGGACTACAGTCCATTTAATTGATCCAGTTTTTAATTTGGACAGCATTAATTAGATTAAGTAAAAATAATTAATTAGATTAATAGTCCATAAAAGATAAATATTTGTCTAGAAGAAAATGTGACCCTATTAGTATGGGCGGATAGTTTATTAGACTGTGATAGGATTGTCTAATAAAAGACTATCCATAAAGACAATGCTAGATCTCTTATTTTTTCTATATATAAATTTGGTTGTTCAGTCACTTGAGCCATCACAAGAACTAAGCATTAGAAAAGAGCAGAAAGTCTAGCATAGAAAAATTCTATGACCTCTCTCTACTCTCTCTAATTTCTGTAGACACTCTCTCCCTCTCTCTGTGTTTTTCTATATTTTTTTACAGATCTGGAAACACAACTCCAAGATAGATTTCGTATTTTTCAGATTAATGGACACAAAATCAGGTATGATTTCTACACATTTCACTTTTATATGATTAGATCCGAGAGTTGTTCATATATTGAACCTAAAGTATCTTACAAGGAGTCCATGTGGGGAGTTCATTATAGCCAATTGAAGTTGTGAGGAAGATTTTGATTCGTAGGGAGAGCTCTTCTTAGCCACAGGCTTCACGGAGTAGCCATCAAAGGAAGATATCCTAAATTTTTAACATATTTAAGATAGTTCCATAGGCTAATTCATATAAAATAAAGTTTTGGAAGTCATAAGCATGACATTTGTTCTTATAAAAAAAAGGATTAATTTCACAAAAACCCCCCTATAGTTCGGTAAATTATCAATTAGGCTCCTATAGTTTCAAAACTATTAAATAAGTCCATAAAGTTTCAAATTATTTTCATCGTTAGTCCTTCCGTTATTTCTAACTAACAACATATCACGTGGCATTTCCATGTGTTGCCACGTGGCATGTCCACATGCATCGCATGGACATGTCACGTGATACTAGACTGATATGAAAATAATTTTAAACTATATGGACCTATTTAATAGTTTATCAAATTATAGGGACTTAATTGATATTTTACCAAATTACAAGGACCTAAATGATATTAAAATCATTTAATGAATTATTTTAACAATTAAAATAAAATTATTAATAATTAAAGAAATATGTAATGTTAATATTGTGTTCTTTTAATAAAATATTAAATTAAATTTTTTTTTAAATCAAATAAATCATACAAATATTTTATTTTTTACAAATTCAATATCTATAATATTGCATAAATATGAAAGTAATACAAATATATTTTTTACAAACAATATAGTAATAATTACTTTAAATTGAAAATTTTTTATAGATTGATTTTTAGATTATCAACCATTATTATACAAATTGTATTATTATGCAACCTATTTAGGTTGATAATCTAAATATCAATCTAGAAAAAAATTTCAATTTCAAGTAATTGTTAGACACATTTTTGTCCTTTTCATAGTTTTGATAATCCACATTAATGAAGAGATATGTATAAAATTAAAGGCCACATTGTATATTATCTTCTTTTCTTTTCTTTTTTTTTTCATGTTTTCATGTTTCATTCTCATATTACACATTCATGTCATTCTTGTCAACTATACAAAAAAAGCAAATAGACTATCATAGTGGAAGAAAGTGACAAAAGTTAAGCATTTTTAGTGAACATAAATGTCTATTAGGACCAGAGAAGAATACACAGAAGGACCAGTTAAATGCATAGTATATGAAACTTAAAAGTGACTCATGAAACTTATGAAAGAAAATAAGAGATTATTAACAATAAGCAACAACTGAATATTAACAATCAACATCTCAAGACAAACTAGCTCTTAAAATATTCATCCACATTTTACTTAATAGCAAGAAGATACAACACATTTACGCTTAACTAACCAAAATCTGTATATGCTTCATTTCAAATTGACTGATATTTTTCCAAATATTTATGCAACATAATACATTATACAATCACGATAAATAGTCATGAGGCTCCTAAGTATATGTAGAAACAACATAAATGTTAAACTTATGTCAAATTTGGTAATATTATAATAAAATATTACATACACTTGTCTCTTGCGAACAACAATATATTTTGCGAACAAGTCTCTTACCTCAATGAATAAAGCAAGTTTTAAAAAAATTTACAGTAATAAACCTTTAACTCATTTTCCATGATTAAAAACTTACAAGAACCCTAAATTTTGGATTTTCGTTAATGAGTTGCGCAATAATAATAAAATTAAATAAATAATTGGAATAGTTACTTTGGTAGTTACACATTGATAAAAATATTGACCAATTTTAAGCTTAGCATTTGATATCTATAACTTCATTTTTCTCATTACAATATGGGCAATCTATATAGGAAATTTGAAAAACATATATGAATTATAATCCAATTAGATGAAACACAAACCATATGACAATTATAGTAATAATAGAAGATACAAAAATTTGTTTTTATCATTGAACATAACGCTTTCTCTTAACAAAATTAAGAAGACTTCCTTCAAGCTTTTGTTAAATTATTAATACAACAATATATAACATTTTAAATCCGTTAACAATACCTTTGCACTCTTCTCATACCAAATATATATCGGGTCTATAAGTTACAAAAGCTATATGTACTTTATGTCCACCTATGCCATTAGTAATAAAGCCAATATAACATATGGGAGGGACAAGATGGACTTCAAGCAATGTGTTTAATGTTGTTTTCCTCATACACGACCCTGAAATATTTTTCATTCAATTAATTGAGTTATATTCTCATTAATTTCATAATCTATGCACCATACATAACATTAAAGACATGAGTTCACATAACATTAAAGGCTATTTCTATATTTTAAGTAATGGACAAGTTTTTGCATCATCATCCCTAACCTTTCATATTGCTGTTGAGTAAAGGACAAGTTGTTGTATCATCCTCTCTAGCCTTTCATGTTACATCATTAATGTTCAAGCCACCACACTCTTACAAACAACCATAGTGAGAAAAATCTTGCCCTATTAACATAATTAATGTGTGACATGAACATGAAGTCAAAAAAATTTGAAAATTTGCATTACTATTAGCAGATAAACTTGAGAAATTTTTGTGTATGCAAAAAATTCTTAAGAAAAGTTATGCTTATAAGAGTCAAATTTGAAAATGCACCAAGTCTTAGATGCCTAATAAGGATGCATTTTATAGTATTTCTATATGTATTTCAATCTAAATTTATCCTTATTTTGACGTTTAAATGCTTAATTTGTATTTCTTTTAAGTTGACATGTAGATTTGCTCTTAGGACATAAATATAAGTTGAAAGGACTAAGTTTGGAGGATAATTAGAGCAAAAAAAGCAAGAAGAGGCCTAATAAATCCACAAATGATGATTGATGTAAGGGTCGTTGATGGATAAGCCAACCATTGTTAATGGATGAATTTTAGGTCCTTCAATGGTGGTTGATGTAAGGGATTGTTAAAGATAAGTAAAATGCCATTAAACATCTAGGAAACGAAAAACATCAAAGGAAACTTTGACTTTTTCTTCTCCAAACACATTGAAACCCTAGAGAAGACCTATAAAAAGGGGGATTGGGAGCAGATTTCCAAGTTTTGCTCCTCACTTGGGGCAGCCTTATTTCTTTGTGTTTTTCCTTAGTTTTCCCTTAGGTTTTCATATTCTTTTTATCTTATTTCATGTCCAATTGTTAGATTAACTAGTTTAGGTGTTTAATCTTGGATTTAGTTTTGTTTTCTTTGCTGTTTAGTTAAGTTAGTTTATTTTTATTATGTATTTCCTTTGTGTTTTGTTTGAATAGTTGGCAAACCTTTGTTTATATTAATGTAGTGTTGTTTCCTTGGGGATGTTTAGTTAGGTTGTGAGTTGTGATTTTGTGTTGTGATTGTTGTATTTTTGTATTGGTAATTGTGTTTTCTTTATCGATTTTTGTGCTGTATTAGTGTATCAATTTTTGTGTTTAGAAAAATAGAAAACCAAAACCAAAAATAAAAGCTAAACTAAACATGGCCGTAAGTTTTCAAATATATAAATAATGAACCCTCCCCTATACTCATCCCAAATTATCTTAAATTTAAAAAATAAAAAAGAAAAATAAAGGACAAATAAGTAGGAGGAAAGGAATAAAAATACTAATGAACTCTCCCCCATGCTCATCTAAAATTGTTTTAAATATAAAAAAACAAAAAGCAAAATAAAGGAGAACTAAATAGGAGGAAAGGAATAATAATACTCCTTTGGAAAATTGAAAAAATGGGGAAAATTATAAATATTAGATTGTATGCAAATTGAAGGATTGAAGATCAAATATTTATATCAACAAGATTCCATTCTTGACAATAATCATTACAATGGTAGTCAAAGCAAAGATCAGGAGTATTAATAAAAATAAAAATTCTTAAGTAAGGAAAGAAATAGAAATCCTAAACACTACAAATATTTAGACATGATAATGAAGAAAAGGAAAGAAAATAAGATAAAATAAAATAACATAAAATAAAAGATAGGGGAAGGAAGGAGGAAAAGATAGGGGAAATCATGGCTTTATGGAGGTAAAAAATGAAGCTAGGCACATCTTATAGCCTGAATCATGACAATAATTCAAACTGTGAAACAAATTGGAGAGTATGTAGGGATTAATCTAAAATCAAGGTCATGACACAAGCCGTGAAATACACTAGAAAAATATATAATTTAAGACTAAAATCGTGAGTAGGGTCACAACTTGAGAAACACATTGTCCATTTTTTAAAATTTGAAAATTTTTATTAAATTTTGTTCTAAACCCTCAATTGCAACCATAAGATTTTACATTTAGGGATACCACTTAATAACCTAAACTAATTCATAAGAAACACAAATTATAACACTTAATATCTATGTGTGATCAAATTAAACAACAAAAAATTCAATCCTAAAGTGCAAATTGGTGCTTAAAGTACAATTTTAATAATTCAAAGAGTAAAAAGAGTGTTGGGTTTCCTTCCCAAAAGTGCTAGTTTAACATCATTAGTTTGATGATTTCAACGAGGATTATCCCTTATTTGGGTTGTGAAAATTGTAAACATACTTCTTTGAATCATTGGAGTCACTATCCATATTTTACTTTATTCAGTGTTCGTTTAACTTAAATGTATTATTCTCTTATCAAGTAATCTATACAACATCATAAGGGAAATTTTTATTAACAATAAATGGACGCGACCATCTAGATTTTAACGTACCTAAAAATAATTGAAACCTCAAATTAGATACTAGAACTTGATCTCCCAGTTTGAATTCTTTGGCATGCTTAATGTTCCTATCATGCTACTTCTTTTCCTTCTCTTTGTAGCTCTTAGAATCCTCATAAGTTGATTGGGCATAATTTATATATCTTTTTAATTTGATTTTGAATTTTTAAAGCTTAGGTTTGAGTTCCTTTCATGTAATTTTTTAAATGATTAAATTTGATATTACTCTTATGAGATTATATTAAAAATGATTGTGTTTGTAAGCCTTGGATGATATATATGACTAGGAAGAAGAAGGATGATTCTTTGGAATAAAGAGCGAAAGAAAGGAAGCTAGACAGTGAGAATCACTGCCTAAGTCACACCCATGACTTAGGCCTTGAAATTCCCAAGCAAGGAAGGATTTTTGGCGAAGGATAGTAGGTTCCAAGCCTAGAGTCAATGTTGAGATTCTAGTTATGAAACCTTTTACATCAATTTCTATGACCTATCTCACCATTGTGATTCATGTCCTCGAAATTGATAGCTTTATGTATTTTTAGGGTAAATTTTAACCTTATAAAGTGTCCAGTTGTCATCCGAAGGGGAAAACTCACTCCAAAGCCATTTTGACACAAGATTGAAGCTATTCAAGAGGATCAAATCATGATTACAGTGGAGATTTAAGGATATAAAGAAGATCTTTAGCAAGCCTTAGGAAGGGATTAAAGGAGATGAGTATCTAATTAGGAATTGAATATGTGTATATAAAAAATGAAATGCCTAGAGTTACAATGGAGTATTAGAAGAGATGTGGATGGACAATACATGAGAGCAAAATACAAGATGGGATTACATCATTGTGGTAGAATCTTTGATAGCAAGACAATTTATTTTGAGTGGGTTATCAAGAAGTATTTGGCACACTTAAGAGATAGTCCTAATTGGAGCTTTGATATATTGAAGCAATAGTAAGAGTTTATTAATAAAAGATATTACACATGAAGGCATATAGAGTTAAGAATTATGAACTTGACTAACCCCAAAATAATGAAGCTGAACAGTATGAGAAGCTAAGAGGATATTTTATAGTGTTATGGGAAGTAATAAAGGGAGTTCATTTTATATCAAGTACCAAAAGACATATTTGATTCATATTATGTTTGTTTGGTGCAAGTAAAAATTAGATTTTGAGTGGTTATAAACTAATCATTTATATGGATGAATGTCATTTGAAGACAAGTTATAAAGAGCAATAACTAATGGTCATTGGAAGGGATTCAAATAATAACATTTATCCTTTTGCATAAGTTATAGTTAGAGTAAAGAATGAACATAATTGGCATTAGTTTCTTCATTGTCATACTAGAGGACATATGATCTAATTACTAATAAGTTTTCATAAGTGGAAAAAGGTATACATTTTAAAATTTGACCTATAACTTAATATGAAAATTATGTTCCTTATTGTAATGGATTTTTTAACTGTATAGGGACTGGAAAAATTAATTACACATAAGCTATCTCAATTTGACCATAGATTTTGTTTCAGACATCTTTAGTTAAACTTACAATGTCAATGTAAAGTTTTTGTTATGATCAAGAAATATATATGGAGTATTGCTTCTATTTATACTAGTCTAGGTGCCAATTGATTCCAAACAGATTATCACATTTACATTGTCATTGTCTTTAAGTAATCAATTTTATTGATCTCATCACTATTTTTCTATAAAACAATGTCAAAGTACCCTTTAACGTTAGCACTTTGACATTCGAGTTAGTTCTCTAGGTTTGTAAAATGGAGAGTAACAAAATTGGAGGATTCTTTTTTCTTGTCTTTATTCTTGATTTCTTACACATTGTTTCTTTTTTTTTTCTACGTTCTTTTAAGAAAATGATTGGAATGAGATTCTTTTTCATGTGCTCATTCTAAGCCTTTAACATAAGGAAAAATATAATGACATAGGATATTTTGGTAAGCATGTAGTTTAAATGGTTAGCGATGTCTGAATACAACCTGTTGTATTGATAAGCATTAAATGCCTACTCCAAAGTTGATGAACATTAAATGTCGACAGCTAATTTACCAATATGATGAGATGAGTTATAAACACCAAGTTAATGGATTGTTGATTATATCCATATGTACCAATTTCTAGACAACTAGCTTGGCATCACCATTTTAAACCCAAATTTTATAATAAAAATTTTACAGATCATTTGTAAAGTTTTTTAAAAAGTAAATTCAATTAATAAAATCATGTTCCAAAAACAAGAGGATCAAACCATAAATAACACAAAAGTGTCGAGTACATAAATATGCTAGGAGATAATAACGGAAGATTGAGGATTAAAACAAGCTTGGCATTAAACTTGAACCTAGGAAATGAAAACCATCAATGGTTGAGTTGATAGCATTACCTGGTGAACAATCCTTAAATTGATGGGCGAGGCTTATTAGTTGTTCCTTAATTTCCTTCTAGTCCTCCTCTTGCTTCTCAATTTGGATTCAAACTCAATATTTTTCTAATTCATGATCTATAATAGAGGATTTTAATTCTGTAGTAGAATCTTGGATAGAAAGGTGTCAGAATTAAAGGAGTTAATGAGGATGTTACCATAAGATCAATTGCTTGTTGAAGGTATTGATCACTTTTTCATTAAATTGTTTACACTTTGAGGATTGTCAATTGGATTGATTATTAGAAGAAACGACTGCTTGCCCATCCATAATCATGTGAAAAAATATCCATTGCACTTTCATGAGATTTAATTAAAGGGGAGGTTCTAGGAGTTAGAGATTTAGCTAGTTGATGTAAAGGAGATTTGTATGATTTAGGTTTCCCTTGCTTGTTAGGAGCACCTGGCCTTTTCTCTCCATTTTCAATGATGTTGTTTTTCCTTATAGGAGCATTCAACTCTTCAAAACCTCCAGTTTTGTAAACTTTTTCTAGTAGGGATCCAAACTTCTTTTTGTTTATCTTGATTAATGTTGGGTTTCCAATCGTATGAAATTTGAAGTTCCTTTATTATTTAATTCCCTTTTATATCATATATAGCAACTCAAAAATGTTTGAATAGGTTTTACTCCATAATTACTTCTACACACACTCTCGCAAAACTAAATCTTTGTTTCTTTTCAGTGATAGAATATAAGAAGAAAAGGTACTCCTACTAAGCTAGCTAACGTATAGAATCTAAGAACAAAGGTACTCTTACTAAGCTAGGTAACATACTCAATTCTTATATTGTCAAATGCTCCATTGTTATGCCATGCATTCTAATCTATAATGGTAACGTCTTCATCTCCTTATTTAGTATCATTCCTAAATAACCTCCCCCTCATATGCCATGGACCTTGATCTAATACTTTCTCTAGACAAAAGGCATTAGCAAATTTAAAGAAGGAAATTTCATTATCATCAATTATCACCTCTTGTAGATTATATTTTTCCTACAATAAGAAGGCTATATTTCGAACAATAAGAAAATCAAGTCTTTTTTTTTTCAACAAAATAACCTACTAACAATTTTTTCGATCAATAATATACCCTTAACTGCTTGTTCAAGAGAAGGTAAGTTTGGCTTGGTATATTTTAAAGGTGGAAGATCCTCTTCTATGCCTGGACAATCTCTAAAAATAGCTCTCCAAATTCTCTTCTCAGTTTCTTTTGAACTACTTTTGGCATGAGTGTCCTTGTCACCTATTTGTTTAGCAACTTCCTAAGGGATGATCATTCCTCAACATGCAACAAGCTTGAGAAACCTAGTTTTAATGGGTGGGGGCAAAGGTAGGGGTTGGTGGGTCGGTTAAGAAGCTACTCTTGTAGTTGTCAAAACTAGGAGTTTATCCCTAGTAGATCTAATAACACTTAACTTTTTATTAGGCATGCCTAGCTTTGAACTCCATGGCTTCAAATCTAGAGGCTTTAGATCCCGAGGTAGAAGAGACCCACCTTTATAAGATAGCATAGGCGACTCCATATATCCGCACTTCTCTTTAGATAGATGGAGAAAGCTATAGCAAAGAAGAAGTGACATAAATCTTAGGCAAAATCGGGTAGCGTTTAACCACCCATTTGGAGACTTTTCTGGACA
>JAOXYD010110993.1:0-11468 GCA_028565735.1 Pinacopodium congolense
AAAATTTTTAGATAATATGCCTCTATGCATTTATTTATGAAAATGGTTTGATATTTCATAATGGCTCATTCAATTGTAAAAGCCTTTCTTCATCTACTTTCCTCGAGTCAACATACAATATGTACAATGATATAACTTAACAAGTAAATGACAAGCCTTTCCATAAAGTAACTTATACGGATACATTCATATGGGCATCTTGAAAGTAGTTTGATAAGGCCCTAAAGCATCATCCATCTTTTGTGACCAACACTTTCTCGAAGAGCTAATGGTCTTTTTCAAAGTTTTCTTAATTTCTTGATTGGAAATCTCAACTTGACCACTAGTCCGAGAATGATAAGGTATAGCAACCTTATGGGTGACATCATACTTAGTCAAAATGGAATCAAATTGTTTATTGGAAAAATGTATTCCCCCGTCATTTATGATTTCTCTTGATGTCCTAAATCTTCTAAAAATGTTCTTCAAAACCCGAACTACACCTTTTGCATCATTAGTTGGAAGCACAACTACTTCAGCCCATTTACTCATATAATCCATAGCCACCCAAATGTATTAGTTAGAGTATGGTGTAAGGAAAGATCCCATAAAGTCGGTACGCTAAACATAAAAAATTTCACATACCAAAATGTTACTTAGTGGCATTTCATATCTCCTAGAGAAATTTTTGACCCTTTAACAAATTTCCCAAGATTTGATAAAGCGAAATGCATCCATAAACAAGGTAGTCTAGTAGAAACCGAACTCTAACACTTTATGTGCAAGTCTAATGGGTCCAAAGTGTCCTCCGGTCTCACCATAATTACATTGACTTAAAATGGAGGGAAATTCCTCTTTTAAGTACACATCTCCTAATTTTTCCATCAGCATAGATCTTGTATAAAAAAGGGTCATACAAAAAATATCTCTTAATCTCAGGAAAAAAAAAATCTTCTTTTTTTAGGATAAAAAATCAAGAGGTAAAACATTACTGGTCAAGTAATTCATAAAATCTACATACCATGGCAAAGTAAGCATGGCTAGCAAATGCTTTTTAGGAAAGACCTCCTTGATGTCTTGGTCTTTGTTTTTCTCCATCGCTGCTTCATCCAAACATGACAAATGGTCAACCATAAAATTTTCTTTTCCTTTCTTATCTATAATTTGAAAGTCAAACTCCTGTAATGGTCTATTAAAAACCATGACCTTTGAAAACATTAAATAGGACTAAACTTGTCAAAAGAAAACACCACAGTTAACATCTCCTTTTTTAATGGTGGTGTAATTCCTTGAGGCATTGTTCAAGGTATGGCTTGCATAATAAATCAGACGAAAGATGTTTCCATGCCTTTTCCTAACAACAGTGCTAACTTAAAAGTCACTTGCACCATAAATTAACTTATATGAAAAAAATGCATACATTTATCATCAAAATTAAAGATAGCATCCTTTATCAACAACTCAGTAAGGGGATTAGATATTTTAGAAAACTCCATATTAGGTTAATTGAATTAGGCAGTGGATGTTAAGTAGTTACTTCAACTTGTGCTAGATCTACCTCTATTCCCTTACTCAAAATCTTGTGACTCAATATATTACACTCTTAAACCATGAAATGGCATTTTTTCCAATTTAAGACCAAGTTAATGTCTTCAACACCTTCTCCAAATTTTCAAAACATCCATCAAATGTTGTGCCAAAAATAGAGAAATTATCCATAAAAACTTCAATGCAAATCTCTATCATATCAGTAAAGATAGCCACTATATAGTGCTTGAAAGTGGTTGAAGCATTACACAAGCTAAAAGGCATATGTCTATAAGAAAAAAGTAAAGGTAAAATGTCATCTTTTCCTAATCCTCGGGGGCAATAGGAATTAGAAAATATCTACTATATCTATTTAAGGCACAATAAAAAATATGCCCAGCCAATCTTTCAATAACTTGATCAATAAAGGGTAAAGGAAAGTAATCCTTTTAAGTGGCATCTTTTAACTTGAAATAATCAATGCACATACGCCATCACATAACTTTCCTAACAATAATCAATTCTTTTTAATCATTCTTCATCATAGTTGTTCGTTCTTTCTTAAGTAGTACCTAAACTTAGCTAATCCAACTGGAATTAGAGATAGGAAAGATGATACCAATATCCAGGAGTTTTACTACTTCATTCTTTACCACTTCCTTTATATTCAGATTTAGTCTGCATTCAAGTTGGACTAAAGGTTTGTTTCCTTCTTTCATAAATATCTTATGAGTGCAAATAGGACTTAAACCTTTAATGTTAGCTAGTGTCCATCCTATTTCACATTGATACTCTCGAAGAACTCCTAACAATCTCCTCCATTGTATTGGTTAATAACGATGAAATAATCACAAGTAATTGGGATGGATGTTACAAAAAGACATACTTCAGATACGAGGCCAAAGGCTTAAGGTCAAGAATTGATGGTTCTTTAATGGATGGCTTTAGAAGGGTCCTAATTAGTCTATTTAAACGCTTATGCCTCTTAGATTGAATCCAACTAGAGGCTTCCTTCCCATCTTCTAATTCTTCTAAGACTTCTTTGACTTCCTCTTTGTCTAACCCTAAAGAGTATGAATGGATTAATGGTTTTTGCAAAGGGTCTTAACATAAATAGATAGTTAGACCATCTCAAATTGAATTCACTTTAATAAATTTGCTTGAATCCAAGGTGGATGGACGCTTTATTGATCTAAACACATTAAACTCAATCTCCTCATCTCAAAGTCTAAGAATAAGCTTTCCTCCATGTACATTAATTAGTGTCCTTATTGTAACCGTGAATGGCCTTCCCAAAATGATGGGCACTGAGCTATCTTCTTCCATATCCAATATAAGGAAATCAATAGGAAAAATGAATTTATCTACTTTCACAAGGACATCCTCAATTACTCCTCGTAGATAGGTCACTGATTTATTAGTCAATTATAATGAGACTATAGTTGGTTTAGAGTCTTTTAATCCTAACTTTTTGAAGATAGACAAGGGTATTATATTAATGCTTTCTCCAAGGTCTATCAAAGCCCTATCTATCTGTGAGATACCAATTATTCAAGGAATGTTGAAACTACCAGAGTCCTTAAGCTTTGGAGGTAACTTTTTCAAAAGCATAGTAGAACACTCGTCATTGAGCATGATAGTCTCACACTCCACCAATCTTCTCTTCTTAGATAAGATTTCCTTCAAAAAATTAGCGTACGAGATAATCTGGGCAATGTCCTCAATTAATGAAATATCGATATGCAATTTCTTAAACTTCTTTAAAATTTTTCTAAATTGCTTGTTGATGGTTTCATTCTTTAACGTTTGAGGGTACATATCTTAGGTTTGTAAGGTTGCACATTTGAATTAACAAATTACCTAGGGAGCTTATTAGACCTTTCACCCTTATCTTCTTTCTCTTTCTTCTTCTCTTTAACTCTCTCTCCCTCTCTTCTATCATCTTCTCTTTTAGTTCTCTCTTTCTCTCTCTATAGTCATATTCTTTTTCTTTTTCTTTCTCTTCTACTCTCTCTCTTTAGTCATATTCTCTTTCTTTTTCTTTTTCTTTATCTCTCTCTCTTTTGTAATGTTCTTTTTCTTTTTCTTTCTCTTTAGCTCTCTCTTTTCATTCATATTCTCCTTCTTTTTCTTTCTCTTCAGCTCTCTATCTCTTATTACATGTTCTCTTTATTTTTCTTTCATTTCTTCCTCCACCAATACTTATTTTCCTTTCTCTTCTAGCTTCACTCTTTCAAATTTAACCTCTCTTCCACTCCCTAAGATAATAGCCTTGATATGCTCTCGAGGATTTGCTTCGGTAGTGCTAGGCTTCTTATCTAGTAGTCTCTCCTATAAGAGTTGTGCAATTTGCCCAACCTGAGCCTCTAAATTCTTTATAAATGCCTCATGATTTTTAATTCTTGATTCATTAAATTGAATATATTTAATAGCTATCTCTTCAAAACTAGGTGATTTTCTTAAAGCTTGATTGCCTCTAAAGCTAGGTGGAGGTGCTCTTTAAGGGTTGGCTTAAGGTGGTTATGGTGGTTGCTAGTAGTTCTAATTATTACTCAATGAAAAGTTTGGATCATTCCTCCAATGAGGATTATAAGTGTTAAAATAAAGATTTCCACTTTACCTATTGAAATTACCAATACACTATGTTTGCTTAGGTCCTTGGGTAAATGGACTTCCTTTTTATCCCTTCAATGATGAATGGGAGGTATTAGCATAACTTTCACATTTAACTTTATGAGTACTACTCCAAGCTCCACTCACTAAGTTATCTGTCATCTTGTTCAGTATTTCTAATTAAGCTTGAAGAACTACTGTATAATTGATTGCATGAGTTTCATATGGTTTCCTTAGATGGCATTTATAATTGTATTGAAAACTATTTATAGTCATCTCCTTAATCAAATTGTAGGCTTTAGTCGTGGTCTTCTTTAGAAAATTACCTCCAACCACAGCATTAATAATGCTAAAAGTCGAAGCTGTAAGACCTGTATAGAAAATGTCCACTACTATGTACTAAACCTATGGCTAGGAAACTTAGAAAGCATCTCTCTAAATCTCTCCCTAGCCTTGTATAGACTTTCTTTCTGATAATACACAAATAAACTAATCTCAATTTTCATCTTTGCTACTTTGACAAGTGGAAAAAATTAGCTAAAACTGCTTCATTAAATCATCCTATGTATTAATAAAAGCAAGCTAAAGTATGGGTCACTAGACTTTAGCATTATCTATAAGAGAAAAAGGGAAAAGCCTAAGCTTAATTACATCTTTTGAGACCTTGTTGCTATTAAAAAGATCACAAGTATAAATGAAAGTTTGAAAATGCTCATTAAGATCTTCTAAAGTTGAACCACCAAATTGTTAAGACCCAAACATATAAATGATATATTATGCTGGATTTCAAACTTGTTTGCAATGACTCCAGGTTGGACAATGCTAGTCATAGGTCTACCTCAGTTTCTCTTGTTAGGTCCATCTTGGTTAACTCTCAAGGTTCGTACTAAGGCCCAACAACTAAACATTTATGCAGTCCATTTCTATAGGTTCAGATTTAATATCACTAGATGTTTTTACTTCTAAAGGATTAGATATGATAGCTCGTGATTCTTTCCTTTTCCTAAGAAATTTATGCTTAAGCTCCAGATCGAAGTCTAAATGCTCAGGATTTTGGCCCTGAATGTGCATATAAACTAAAATAAAATACTAATTAAACAAGCAAATAAAACATGTAAGATAATCAAAAGCAATAAAATCATAAATTTTTTTAAATAAGATAATAAATAAAAATTCATAAAATTTAGGGAAACAATATTCACAAGTCTTAAAGTAATTGACACCAAAATTTCCTAATATTATAAATGATAAGAATGAATTTGATCATACTTTTGTATGCAAATTCACTTAATTTCACTCTATTGTTCGTTCAAAAATACTTAATTTATGTTATACTATGCTTAATTAATAGGTTACCCCATTTTGAATGAATTATGGATTAATCCTTAGAGCCAATAATAAAAAATCATTTTAAAAAGGCCAAGAGTCATTGAAGAAATAAAGAAAGCTTGATGAGAGAGCTTGGAGGAGGTTTTTAAAACAAGAAAATATTAACGAAGAGGAACATAAAAAAATGTTTGCTAATTGAAAAAACTTTCCAAGAGGTGGTGTTTACAAGTTTTGGATAGAGGAGGCATTAGAAACAAAATGAAAAGCATGGAAAAGAGGCTTGAAATGACAACACACCAAAGCTTTTAAAAGATTTGCAAAATGATTTAAAAAGAAAGAGCTTTCAAGAAGGGAGGACACGTGACTCTTTCAAGAAAAAATAAAAGAAAAATTTGCAAAAAGCTTTTAAGGAGGATGGCTACAACAAAATCAATGGAGAGGAGGCTTTGTAAAAGGATAAAACAAGAAAAGCTTCTTCTCATGGCTTGGCAGGTGTCCCACTCACCAAGACATAAAAAGAGAGCTTTAAAAGCTTTTAGGAGCCAAAATCATTTGATTAAAGAGAATAAGCTTTTTCTTTGATTGGGAAACTTGTCCCACTCCCTCAAGACAAAAAAACAGAAAGCTTTAAAGCTTTAAAAGGGAGAAGAAAAAAATGTTTTTTGGGGATGCTTTTAAATGCTTTAAACTGCATAACACAAAAACATTTTTTGCAATGGAAAAAAGCTTTCTTTACATGGGAGACACAAAACCCTAGGCTTGGACAAAAAAGAAAAAGCTTTTAAAGCTTAACATATTTAAGAAAGATGGGAGCATCACGTAGAGAAGCTAAAAGCTTTCCTTGGAGAGTTGGTAGTGGAGCTAGCTGTCCTTGGAGAATAGATGATTCTCTCATGTTCTTCATTTCCTTTCACTAGCTTAGCATTTTTTCACTTGATTATTTCCTTAGTTGTCGAATGTTTTTCATTTTTAGCTCTCTAGTGTAATGCTTTCCTTTTTATTGTTCTTTGTATTTATTTTAAGTTTTTTTTTAATATTTGTGTTGAACCTTTGTTATTTAGTTAATTTATGGTATTGCTTTCTTTTTCTATCCTTTATCTATCACTTTTTATTATGGTTATTGTTATTTTTTTTTGTTTTAATTACTTTTATGATGTTAGCTTAATTTGTACTTGGGTGGAAAGATATTAATGGAGTTTTGGATGAATAATTGTAAGAATTGATTAGGAATTAATTAGGCATTGTGATTTAGGTTAAAATTAAATTGGAATTCAGTTAAAGGACATCAATTAGGAATTAATTCATAAGATTGACCATCTTAGGTATAATTTCTAGTTCAATTGCTAGGTAAAGGCTTGTGATACGTAATGGTCCATAACTAATACTGCAAGTAGCAATACGCTAATTGAATTTGGTAGTAAACTTAATAAACTTATTATAGGATTCCAATTCCCTAAGTTACACAATCCTAGCTTGCAAGATTATGTCCTAGGTTAGTTATTCCCTAGCGTGTCAATATTGTTATATCATTAAATCTAGAGAGCTTTTTCGATATCATATAAGAATTATCTAAAATTGGAGGAATTAAGGGTTTGAGATCTTGTTCAGAACTATAGGCTAGTATTTTAGATCATTCACAATTATTTCAATGATCAATTATAAATTTGAAATCCTAGTTATATCTTCTAGACAACTTTCTTTTATTATCATCTATTTATTTCTTTTATGTGTTTTTGTTTATTTGTTTTATGTTCATTAATTGTCTTTGTGTTTAGTTTTAATGTCGCTTAATTTTACAAGTTTTATTTTCTTTTTATTTCTTTTAGGCAACCTTAGGAATAGTTTCCAAACTCAACTAGCTCTCTATGACATTGATCCGGGCTTATCCTAGCTACATAGTTTGTATTATTTAGGTATTTTATTAGTTAGTGAGCTCACCACAACTCTTACCAATAAACTTATCCCTAATAATGGTGCCAAAAACTTGTTAGTTGTTGGTTATGGTGACTTAAGATTTAAGCAATAGTTTGAATTTAATCAACGCGTAAGCAAGTGCACCTATCGAACAAGTAATATAATAGAGTGTTTTTAAGACCTCAAATGTCAGTCCCATAGGGATATTTTATAATTATTTATGTGATTAGTTTTTAATTGTTTAGTAAATTGCAATTAATTAATTAAAAAGTTAAAAATTGCTAAATTAACTTAACTTATTTTAAACAATGAAAAATGACTTCTAAATTGTTTTCAAAAATTATCAAAAATTACCAAATTATAGAAATAAGCTAATGATTAGGTTTTTAATGAATTAATTGAGCAATTAACATGTTTAAGGGCTAATTTAGAGTATCCTCATAAATACAAGACAAATCTCTGGTTAAGACTATGTCTTTTCTCTATTAATCCTAATTTGAAGTTTGTTCATGCATTAGATTAATTTAATAGGCCTTAAGATCAAGAAGTTAACTTTTGGAACTTTAGTTTCATAACTTAAACTCTCATAAATAGTAAAGTTTTGGTCATGCAATGATTAATTTGTGTTTTTGATTGGTTATTCCATCATCCTAAGTTGATTTTTCAAGTCATAGATTATCTTTTAATTTTTTTCTTAAGTGGCCAGCTTAAAATTTGATTTTTCAAACCTTCAATAAACAAAAATCAATCCCTTAAACATCAATAAAATATCACTTAATTCATTTATACACTAATCCTTAGCTGTAAATTAGATTAACTACTCATGATCATCAAAGTACTCGAAACAACCATCAAATGTAACATACTTTGATTAATCTTAATAAATAATGAGCTTTAAAATTAAAAACATCTAAAAATAGCTACTGTATTATCCATAACTTCTTTAATTTGATCTAAACTCCAGCCCAGCTCTAAATTAACAATAAAATTCATGAAAATCAAAGAACAAGAAGATATATGAATTTAAGTATCATACTTTAATTAATTTCAAAAACATAGTAAATAATGAAGTAATCTGAATTAAAAAGCCTCCAAAGATGGTTTCCAGACTCAGATATATGTCTTAACAGTAATCTCTAGCACTTGATAGCTCAAAAACAAAATACAAGTATTTAAAGCCTATGAACACTAAAAACTTTCAAGAGAGAAACTAAAGAAAAAGTTAGAACTTTTCAAATCTTATCTATCTTGCATTATGGTGTGTCTTTGTGTTTTTCCCCTTCTTTTACAGGTTCCAAACCTACCACTTGGTCCTTAACAGACAAATTCATTAATTGGAAGCATGCCTAAACTATAATTATGGAGATTTGGTGATCGATTTGTCTATATGTGCCTACAAGGTAGGTTGATTTGAAAAACAATGACACTCCTTCAGTGCGAGCATGTTGCCATTCAATAGGGTCCACTCCATACCACTATTAATGATCCAGAATATGCCATTTCTTCACCAATTTTTCTCCAATCTTCAATTTTCATAAAGAATATACAAATTAAATATTATAAAACATAAATTTAACACTTACACACTGAATTAGAGATCATAATTGAATAAATAATCAATAAAAACTCAATAAATTTCACTCCTAACACTTATAAAGAACAAAAGAAAAATAATTAAGATTAGGATCAAGATAAAGTTATTATATAAGTTATATCTTATATTTTTATTATATCTTATGTCCTTTAACCTTAATATTTGATGTAGAACTCTATAACTTGATGATGTTTCTACCAAATTGATTCCACGTCTATTATAACTTCAAAAGTGCACCTAATTGCTCAAAAAAGTCTTATAAACACATCAACATCCATCTAAAATAGCATAAGCAGCATCTTATCCAAAAATTAACCAAATATGTGCACAATTCACATGGAATTATCCCTCAAGCATAAGATTATGATCCTAAAAAATGTCTAAAAGATGTATAATTTGGGTGCTTATTCTCAAATAACAAATTAAACAATATTTAACATAATTTTAATTAAAAGCCAAATTTTAATTAAGTACAAAAAAAATCAATTAATGCTTTTGATTTAGTGAACATATCAAAACTCTAACATGATAAAAAAAACATTTTTATCTTATGAAAAAAATATTGTTAGTAAAGAGGCAACCCTTAACGCATGGTATCAAACATCTAAGTTATTTTTTATATATGATCAAATAGATTTAAAGATGTAAACAACAACAACAACAAAAAATAGTTAAGATTGACTTTGAGCATATCATTAGAGGTCCCCTAATCTTTTGACACGAGGACAAACACCTTGTTATATGGGGCCCCTAGTTACTCTACTAGGATACTCTTTTTAGATTTTTTAAGATGTCATCTAACGTTTTAATGGGAAGATGAATACTTTGTGATAAGCACCCCTAGTAAGTCTATCGCGGACTAGCAAATAGTAAAAACCTAACTTAACCTAATTATGTAGTAAGGTAAGTAATGGTTAATCCCACAGAGAACTAGTTAATGCCTTTAGCTATTCCTAATGTTGCACAAATAAAAACAAATAAAACAACCTCGGGTGTGATGAAATTCAAATAAACAAAATCTAAGCTAACGCAATTGACATCAATGAACAATAGTACAAAATGGCAAGAGACAAATAACAATATCAAAAATTTGGGATGAAGATATTTTCAAGATTCATAAATTCTAATTGATCATTGAAAACATATAAATTATGTTATGTTTAAAATGCTAACTTATAAACATAAGAAAAATCTTGTGTCTTAAGTGATGTTGGTGTTGGTTTAGTTTAAATTATCCCAATTAATTATCAAATTTTAGCAATTAAGCACACACATTCTTAAAGTAGCATAAAATTAATTATTCAGCAAGTATGCCAATCAATAAGTAATAAAGTGAAGTGTATTTAAGATTTTGGATACCAAACCCATGAGGAAAAAACTATAAGTATTGGGTCACTTAGATTACAATTATTTAGATAACTCAAGATTGTCATTTAACAATAATTAAAGCAACTAAATTAACCTAATAACTTCCAATCAATGCAAAGGATTTCAAGATGTTTTAAAGATTACCAAATTGAATTAATTAGCTGAGGTTTAGGTTTTTGTGATTTAATTAAGTTATAAGAGGGTTAGGATACCTAATCTAAGGTATCCTTACTAAATCAAGATAATGATATGGTTAAAATAATGCCTTATCTCTATTGATCTTATCCTAAAATTTGGTCATTCATCAGACTTAGTTAACAGGTATAAAGTTCAAGAAGTTTAACCTAAAAATATCGTATTACTAAATTAACACCCTCATGATTAACCAAAGTTTGGTCATTCATTCATTTAACCACATTGTTTATTGAATAATCTAATAATTAAGGTAGATTTTTCAGATCCTTAATCATCTAATGTCATTATCTTAAATTGCCAACTTAAAAAAAGAATTAAGCATTTAAATTAAAAAATATTACCATCTAATACGCATAAGAAAATGAAAGCATTTACTAACCTGTCCTTAGCTAAAAACCGGATTACAAACACTGTTATATTAAAGAACAATAAGAACAGACCTTAAGCAATATTTTCTTGAATATATTTAACAAAAGAGTAAGATACCAATGATTTAAAAGTTTAGAAAGCACCAAGTTAAGTTCCAAAGTGAAGTACAACTCTAAATCACTTAATCAAACTCCTAGAATCCTTAAAAACAACTTCAAATATCCAAATACAAAGGTTGGAAATTAAAAAAAAAAAGATAACCTAGAGAAAGAAGAAGAAAAATCTATCTAAGGAATTGATTTTGGCTGCTTAACTCTGGTTCTCACTATGCAAAAATGGCTTTTGAACATCCTTTTATATATCCCTTATAAGTGGCTATAAATTGTAGCAAATTGGAGAAAGTAAAAGCTGAAATCTAGCTAGAGATTCCTAACTGCCTACTTAAATGACATTTGAATTGGACTTAAATTTAGATACCCATGTTAAACTCTAGAACTATCTTAAATGTTGAACCAAGGGAGGTTCCAATCTTGGTTTTGATGATAACAAAACATGATTAATCACTAATGGTTTGAGTTTA
>JAOXYD010111004.1:0-11468 GCA_028565735.1 Pinacopodium congolense
CTCACTCACTCACTCACTCACTCACTCACTCATGATCTACCTCTTCTAAAAGTCAGCTAATTAATGAGAGTTTTGATTATAATTAAAGTTTTCAATTCAATCTTTTAATGTCCCTCTTGCTTCCAAACTCTCCTCAAAATTCTTGAGTCTCATAAATTCATGAAAAATAGTAAATAAAAGTCAAAAATCACTAAATTTCCTAAAACTAAAATAAATCTAATAATTTCACAAAATTAAATAAACTACTAGTTAAAACTAATAAAAATATATCTACATTCTAGCAAATCAAGTCTTAATATATGTGTGGAAACATATATAACACTCATAAGGATTTGATCTCTTTTCCAAATTTATTGAATAATTTTAGTTCTAATCATTACTAAGAAGCTATATAAGAAGAGTTAAAGTCTATGGATAGTAATCAAGTTTGGGATCATTTTCAATTACCAGAAAACACAAAATCCATTAGCTTTGAATTGGTTTTTTAAACTAAAAGAGACTTTTATGGTAATATGGAGAGATATAAAGATAGACTCGTGGCCAAAACTTTTACTTAGAATGAAGGTGTTAATTATCGCAGATCCTTCTCTCTAATTTTCAAAAAAGAATTTATTAAGAATAATAATAGCAATGGTTGTCATTTTAATTCAAAATTGCATCAAGTGGATTCGAACTTTCTTAATTCCCATATAGATAAAAGTCATAAATAGGTCTACTTTGATAATATGTCCCTTTAAAATAAAAATGAGAATTATCCTTTATCTTTTCCTTTCCATTTGTTTGGATTTTTTTTATTTCACAAATTTTTTCTAAGCCCTCATTTGCTTCTAAAAAAAGAGAAGAAGTAGGATTCTCTTCATCTTAAAACTAGAAAAAAATTTCTTTTTCAATTTAGGAAACCATTTGGTTTGCAAGATAAAGAAGCTTATATATGGACTAAAACAAGCCTCACGTCAACGGTATATGAAATTTCACAATTTTATACTCTCTTACGATTTCAAGACAAATGTTGTGCCTCAATGCACAAAACTTCAAGTTAGTAAGAGAATATATTTATTTTTATATTGTATGTAAATGATATATTACGTTCAACTAATGATTTGTGTTTGATATGTGAGACTAAAGATTTTCTTTTTAAAATATTTTAAATGAAAAATATAGTTAAAGCCTTTTATATCATTGGTTTAGTGATTCACAAAGATAAGTTTAATGGAACATTAGGATTGTCTTAGTGAGCTTGCAATGACCAAGATGAGCACATATACATCATCTATGGAACCTACTATCAAAGGAGACAAATTTGAGATTAGTACCCAAATAATATATTAAGGAAATAGGCAAAAATTGAAATACCATACGCATATACAATTGGTATCTTAATGTATGTATAGGTCTACATAAGACTTGATATTACATATGTATTACAAATGTTGGGGAAATACCAAATTAATATAAGGCTTGATCAATGGACAGATCTAAAAGAAAGGTATAAGATATTTATAAGAAATTAAGAACTATATGCTCAAATATAGGTTTTGTGATAACTTACAAGTGATAGGTTATTTAGATTCAAATTTTATAGGACGTGAGGAAAGTAAAATTTCTATATTTAGATACGTTCTTCTACTTGTTGGAGGTGCAATCCTATAGAGAAGTACTAATTAGACTATAGCTACTGCATGCATTATGGAAGGAGAGTTTATAGCCTATAATAAAGTTACATCACATGCATTATATTTAAGGAATTTTATAAAGGATGGTGAGGTCATTGATAATGTTGCACAACTATTCAAGATTTACTAAGATAATTTAGCTACAATATTCTTTTCAAAGAACAATAAAAGTAGAAGTTGAAATAAATATATTGACATAAAATATTTGGTTATTAGAAATTATTTTAAAGAAAAGACAATTACCATTAAACATGTCAATATCTGGTTATCAAATATCATATTAAAGAAAAGGAATGGGATTGTCTAATTGATTATGATTTTAAGTTTGGATTTTTTGCTTTATTAAAGTAAAGATGATAAAGTTTATGCATGTAAATTTATAATCTCATCCCTCTTGACAGATCTTAGAAGCAACAAAATATGCATTTTAATTATAAAATCAAGGTTTGTAATTTAAATAATTTTATATCATAATGCATAGAAAGAAGTATGTACATTTTTAGAGTATAACCGTCATGGTTCACCGATGTTAAATTGAGAACTTTTCAATTTAAGTAGAGGAACTTTATGCATTTTTGTTTTTTTTTGGGTAACGTTGGAGTTAGTAATTGAAAATTTTGGGGGGAGGGGGGTATTTGGGTTGTAGATACTGGTTTTTATTGTGATTATTGTGTTTTGTATTGTTTGTTTTGCTTTCTTTTTCGATTTCTATATTTTATTAATGTATTTTATTTATCGAATTTTATATTTAAAAAAAATTAAAATTAAAAATTAAAATCCAATTAAACAAGACCTTAGGAAGCGTTAGGTTCATTATTCAAGAATAGAGTGTAAGCATTATGCAATTAAATTCAGCAACTAAAAATCAACCATCATTAGTAGTCTAATGGAAGACAGACTAGCGAAAGCAGTAGCCATGAGTATATAGAAAACACCGTCGGTAGCGGGCGTCGCCATTGGTGTGGTGTGCTCTAAGGTGATGACATCCAAATCTAGTTTTGACCAGTAAGAGATGAGTGATGGGACAATATAGAGAAGATGAGTCACAAGAGACGGCAACAAGGCCAAGCAGTAACAATAAGTAGAGGCAGAAGAAGACAATCGAAAGGAAGATCACATGCGCCCATCAAGGGCCATTACGTTTTAAGCTAAAACGTGCACCACACATGTTAATCAAAACTTCCTCAGCCTTGTAAAAATTGACTAGCGTTTGCACAACAGCCCTTTTCTCCTAGTTTTAATTAAAAAAAGGTTTTAACTGTAATTAATTAATTTTTATTAATTACATTAAGAATAAATTAGTTTATGTTCCTAATAAATTTAGAAACATTTTTTATGAGTATTTGAAAATTGTTCTCAAGAGATTACATTTATTAGAACTTGATGTCGAATTTAATTTATTTTTTTAAGAGTTTTATTAAAGTTCAATTACTTATCAAATTAATAATTAGAATCAAATAAAGTGTTAAAGTTATCTTTTATGATTAAATTATATTAGGTATAAATAATATGATGAGATAATATTAATTATGCAAACCCTCATTAAACTTTGTTAATTGGTATAAAATTTAACAGCTTAACACCCCTTTTCATGCCCCAGAATGAATATCTGATATGTGATGTTTATAGGAAGAAAAATATGTGGGTACCTCTAAAAATATTCATTTATAGATAACCATATAATCAAATTTGTATAGGCTTTAAAATCATGTTAAAATTTTCTCAATTCTCGATGTTAAAGAGAATGAATAGTTGATATATAAGAAGATTCATATCTTTGTCCAAAATTTTAGGATATTAGTTTATCGTCTCATTCTTGTATATGTTTTCTCTTTAATTGTTGTTTCTAGTCGATGAAAGAATTTAAAAACTATATTACACCCCTTCATGCCCAATAATGAACATCTAATAACAGAAGTTTGTAGGAATCAATACCTTGGCGTATCCACAACAATATATATTTATAAAAAGTTCCACAACCGAGCTAGGATAAACTCTAATACTATATTAAATTTTTCCTTAGTCCCCATTTAGGAAAGAAGGAATAGTTCTTATGCAACAAAAACACCATATTTGCACTTATTGGGTAACGGAAGAAATTGTGTATTAAAGCCTCATTAATATTGAATTCTAATTGACGTGGAAATTTAACTTAGGACTTTTTTATTCCACTTTTATTTTTTTTATATACATATATGTATAAGATTAAATCAGCGGAGTGAAGTTTGCTCACTTATTTAATCAACTAAGTTATTTATTTATTTATTTAGTCTAATGATAAAAGTGATTTGAAAGAAGTCACAAAATTACTCACTAAGTTGCATTTTATATGTGGAATATCATTTTAGTTATCAGGTATTCGTCATCCAAATTATGAAATGAATTAAAAGCACTTAGTCATTAATAGTCACAATTAATTATATAACATTTAAAATTTTCAAAATAATTAAATTAAAAAGAAAACATGAACAATAATAAGCATCAAAATCGAAAAAAATTCCATAAATTATAATCCAATAAAAGAAAATCATACAATTGATATAGGTGAATAGAGTGTGAACGTTTGTACTAAAAAATCACACCAGGTAAATTTTCAGGAAAGAATGGAGGGGTCACAAATGGTCCCACTTAAAATCCAATCTCTTAGACAGAATTTTCCTAGACATGCAATTTCATCGCATAATAATTCACTACTCGACAATAAAAACTTAAGTATGCTTAACTATCATTTCCTTCCCCCACACTTAAATGGAACATTGTCCCTAATGTTCATAAATGAGCACAAAATGCGAGAGAAAGGAAAAGAATACACCTGGATAAAGATATGATCGTGCGAGCACTCTGTTGATATGAAATGCAACTATTTGAAAATTAAAGGACAAAACATCAAAGCACTAGGAATAGACAAAAACATACAAGAAACGAAAACACACACACTGAAACACACCGAAAGAAAACACACCAAAAGCATGCAAAAAGTATACTATTTTATTGAAAGCAATGAAATCCTACTTCTATGGTTGGGTTGCCTCATAACAAGTGCTTCTTGAAGGTCTTTTAGCTGGACCTTAGCGTTAGGGAATTTTCAACCTAATTTATCATCCTCATCCTTTGAATAATGACAAATCAATTTCGGAAGGATTCCTATACCAATCAGAAGGGTCCTGAGTTTAAAATTCTTACCCTTTTCGAAACATTTTGGAAAAAATTCTGGGTAAACAGCTCTTGTTCGCGAATCAAAAGCTGAAATACCTATAAAATCTATGCTCTCAAATGCTACCTTAGACTGTTCATCTATCTTATCTTTAACAACTTGGAATTGTTGTTCATAGTCAATAGTTTAAAAAATTGGGTTACCTAAAGTTGATGCTGACTCACCAGTCTCACTTGCTAGCTTAATTAACTCTACATGATCAATTTCCCTAATTAATTCTAAAATTTGCTCCATGGTTCGTTGATCATGTTTAGGCTGAGAAGGTTTTTCTACATGTGAAATGAATGCAGCCTTATTAAGCCAAGAATAATCAGGATGATTCATCCAACTAGAGGTACACTCATCTAGAAACTTAGGATACTGTTGACTAGGAAATTGCGAAGGTTGTTCAAAATAAGATTGATTTAGCCAAGAGTAATAAGGGTAATCCTAAAAAACAGGGATATAGGATTTAGATTTATCAACATGATTTGTACAATTATAGCCCCAATCAGTTCTAACTTTAGGCTCATACCATTGGCACTCTTGCCAATGGTCTTGTTGCCTCCACATCTCCTGGATAACTAAAGAAAGTCACCAAAGACCACTCTCTATACAAACAAATATAACAACAAAACAAAACAAAGAAAGAACCTGCTAATATAAACATTAAACAAACAAGACAACAAACAAATCTCAAGAGTAACTGATACCGAGATCCCTAATATTACAATTCACTTCTTCGGCAATGGCGTCAAAAACTTGATTGAGGTTGCCACATATAAAATTAGCTCAAATTAATCTATCTTTCATGTACAATTTAACAATTTAATTTGAGGCCAACATTTGGCAAACGTACTGGTCGAAAAAAGTAATAAAGTGAAGTATATTTAAGACGCCGAGTATCGATCCCACGAGGAAGTTTATAGTATGTAAGTACTAGGTCAATCAAATTACAATTATCTAGAGAACACTCAACTTTATAATTTAAGAAAATAAATAACTAAAAGCTAATATAAAATCCTAGAAAAATCCAATCTATTGTAACAGAGTCATAGGTTGCTTTTCCCAAATTATTTAGTAAAGCTTTAGTAGTTGATGATTTAATCGATGGATCAGTGATGATAAATTTAAGGTCTTCTCTAATTCAAGGCATCACTATGGTTAAGATATTGACTTATCTCTCTTGTTCCTATCTTGGGATTTGGTTATGCCTTAAACTTAGATAATAGGCCTAAAGCTTAGGAAGTCTAGTCCTAAATTATCCCAATCTAAAACTAGTACCCTCATGATTAACCAATCTTTGGTTAGCTCATTGACTCAAACCACGTTGGTTATTGACTTTTCTAATAACCTAGGTAGAGACTATCGGATCCTAGATTATCTCAAGGCAATATCCTAAGTGATCAGTTAAGGACAAGCATTAATCATTCAAATAAACAAATATTAATTCACTAATCATAAATTAATAAAATTAATCATCCATAAATATATTCAACGTGATAACTTAACTGAAATTAACATTAAGCATAAAAATTAATCAAAGCATATGATAAATATATCTTAAGGAACAATACTTTGATTAATTAAAATAAAACCATAATACATAAGATCAAAGTTTAGAAATCACCAAAGATGGATCGTAGATGATTAACTAACTCTAATCCACGTGATTACAGCTTCTGGACTCATAAGAACAACCTGCAAATTGAATTACAAAATATTGAAACTAAAAACAACCTGAAAACTGCTTTAATTTGAAAACTAACTAGAACTAAGGTGTTTACAACTGAAACTAGATGCTTAAAACCTTTGGAGAAGCCCTCTTTATATAGGAGTGACACAGCCGCAAGTGGAGGAAGAAGACAAGCTGCAAATATTCAAAAATCTGCTAAAAAACGCGTCTGCCATCTTATAACAGCACCCTCCACCGTTTTATAACGATGTCGTTATAGGATGAACATCCCACCGTTAGCATGCAAAATTTGACTTCTTCAATGGAGTTCTATAGTAGTTCAACTGTGGTCTACAGTACTTTTGCATAGGGGGCCGTTATAGGATGACTTTTAAGTTGACTTTTTACACAACTTTCATATTTTGACTCCATTCTTCATGTTTAAGCTCCCTAATGCCAAGAAAACATAATAACACATAAATAGAACATTTAAGAACTAAAATAGGATTAAATTATCATCAAATAACATACAAAAATACTACAAATTTAACCCCTAACAGGTGATGTTAGAGGTCAAATACATAGTGATTTTAAACGTTATTTATTGTAAATTTACCCTAATTTCAGTGCTTAATTGTTTAATTAATGTTTAGAATTTTTAATTTGTAGTTTGATGTGAATAATTGGAGGAATGTGAAAAAGATTAAAGAAGGACACAAAACTAGACCATCAACAGTAGTCCAGTAGCCCACTGTTGTCAGATCCATAGACTACAGTTGAAGGAGTCAAAAATAGACTACTAACTGCGAGCTATTCATCCTTTGACGTTGTTGTTGTCATTCGTTGTGGACTACCGTTGAAGGACGATAGAATTGGTTTTCATCAGGTTCTTCAACAATTTTGGTTTGTCTTCTTTGTCCACTTGCAGCTGCTTCAATCTTATAAACACTTTAATTTTAATTAGTTTTTAGCTCAAATTAGTTTTTGGGTTGTTTTTCATTTCAATCTTTTGTAATATGAGATTTTCTGGTTGTTTTAAGTTCCAACAGGATCATGCACATGTTCTGAGTTAGATAACTATCTAGGGATGTGATTTAGTTCATTCTAAATTCTTAATTATGTGCATTATTATTGTTATTTTGAATTAATCAAAAGTATTATTTCTTAAGTTATATTTATTATGTCCTTTGATTAATTGTTGTGCCTAATGTTTAATTTTAGTTAAGTTATAATGTTTAAATTGTTTATTGATGATTAATTATGTTAATTTATAATTAATGCATGACTAGTGATTTAATCTTTGTTTATTGAATGCCTAATTCTTATCTTGAATTGATCACTTAAGATATTATCATAAGATAATCTAGGCTCCAACAATCACTACCTAGGTTAATTGTAAAGTCAACAAACAATGTGGTTTAAATCAATGAACTAACTAAAGATTGGTTAATCATGAGGGTGCTAGTCTTAGATTAAGATAATTTAAGATTATAATTCCTAAGCTCTAAGCCTATTACCTAAGTCTGAAGCATAACCAAGCTTCAGGATAGGACCGACAGAGATAAGTCCGTGTCTTAACCATAGCACTGCCTTGATTTAGTGACGACCCTAGATTAAGCATCACTTATCTCTAAATCAATTAAATCATCAACCACAAAAGCTTAATTGAATAAATTAAGAAAAGCAATTTGTAGCTTTTTTACAATTTATTGGAATTTTTAGGCTTTTTACATTAGATTTTATTTATTTATTTTCTTAAACCTTAAAGCTGTGTGTTCTATAGATAATTATAATTCAATTGACCTAGTACTTACATCATATAAACTTCCTTGTGGGATCGATACTCGGAGTCTTGAATATGCTCCACTTTATTACTTGATTCGATCGGTATGCTTTCCAAAAAGTTGGTCTCGAATTGTTTGTTAAAATTGTATATTGAAAGATAGATTAATTTGAGCTGAATTTGTATATTGGCAACCAAAATCAAGTGTTTGGCACTATTGTAGGGGAAGTGAATTCGAGACCAACATTGTTTTTTTATGGTGTTCAAGTGTCTATTTGATATTTTATTTTTCAGTTTCTTTCTTTGTTTTGTTTTTGTTGTCATCTTTGTTTATAACTTGGGACATATTTTGGTAGCTTACTTGAGTTATTAAAAAGATTTAAAAGCAAAATTATCGTTGGATTGATAGCCAATGGTATGAGCCTGAAGTTAGGATTAATTGTTGTGATGACTGGAGAAATCAGTTTGACAATTTTGAAAAGCATACCCCTGAATATGATGATTACATTGATTACTCTTAGCTTAATCTACCCTGTTTTAAGCAACCTTTACATTTTCCTAGTCAACAGTATTTTAAGTGTATAGATTAGTGTACATCTAGTTGGATGGATCATCCCGATTATTCTTAGCTTAATAAAGTTGTATTCATTTCACATTTAGAAAATCTTTCTTAACCTGAGCATGATAAAAAAACCATGGAGAAAATTTTAGAATCAATTAGGAAAATTGATCATGTATAGTCAATTAAGCTAGCAAGTGAGAATGGTAAGTCGGCATCAACTTTAGGTAACCCAAATTTTGACACTGTTAACTATAAGAATCATTTATGGGTCATTGAAAATAAGTTAGATAAAGAGTCTAAAGAAACATTTGAGAACATAGATTTCATAGGTATTTTTGCTGTTGATTCATGAGAAGAAGTTGAATACTTAGAATTTTTACGAAGATGCTTTGTTAAGGGCATGGCTTATGAATTTAGGACCTTCCAAAAATTTTTTGTCATTATTCAAAGGATGAGGATGGGAAGTTAGGTGTTGGACCTAGGTTTAGGTTGAAAATTCCCTAATGCTAAGGTTTAGCTAAAAGACCTTAAAGAAGTGCTTTTGGGGAGGCAACCCAACCATAGACATTGTATTTCCTGTTCTTTGAATTAAAATAGTATGTTTTTTGTGTGTTTTTAGTGTGTTTTCTTTTAATGTGTTTTGATGTTCTTTTTTTAGTTTTATGTGTGTTCTTCTATTCCTAGTGGATTGATGTTTTGTCCTTGCTTTTTAGATGCCTGCATTTCACATCAATGGAGTGATTTCACAGTCACATATTTGTCCATGTGTATTCGTTTCCTTTCTCTCACATTTTATGCTTTTCTTATGATTTATGAATATCAGGGACAATGTTCAATTTAGGTGTGGGGGAAGGATATATGTCTTAAGAATAATTAAGTATTTATTGTCCGAGAGTATATCAATTTAATGATTGAATTCAATTATTTTGACAATTGGAAATGCTATATGATTAATTTTGACTATTAATGACTAATTGTGTTTAACTCATTTAATAATTTGGATAATAGATACATGATTATTAGAATAATATTCCACATATAAAATGCAACTTAGTGAGTAATTTTATGACTTCTTTTAAAAATTGATTATCATTAGAATAAATAAGTAAATAAATAACTTGGTTAATTAAATGAGTGAGCAGAATCCACTTCGTTGATTTCTAATCTTATATATATGTATATTAAACAAAGAAAAGAAAGACAAACGAAAAAGAAAGACAAAAAAAAAAGCACGCAATATATATATATGTGTGTGTGTGTGTGTATAACGTTGAAGTTATGAGTGGTGTTGATTGCTACTTGATTTTATGTAACTCAATTGAGTAACTGGGGGGTTGTTCATGAAAAAAGGTTTACCTTCATGTCAAAATATTGAGTTACTTCTCAACCATATTTCTCACATATTTAATTAATTAGTTAACTGAATAAATTACTAAATAAATAATGTGAAATTGTTTTGAAAGTTGATCCATTACACTAATTATATTTGCCTTTTATATGTAGAATTGATTTTTTCTAATTTAGGTTAAAGGTTGAAAAATGTTTAAATAATTTAAATGCATTTGCAAATTAATATGAATAATTGATTATATAACATTTCGATGAGTCATTATTTTTGAAAATTGAAGACGACTTTTTCAATAATGATGTTGTTAATCTTGAATTAATTTTCCTTTAATTATATACTAATTTGAGGAAGTTGATAGATTAGTTTGCTTAAGGATAAGTAAACACTTAAATGTGGGGGAGTTATTAGGGGTCAAATTCATAGTGTTTTTTGATGTTATTTATTGTAAATTTACCCCTATTTCAACACTTAATTGTTTTATTAATTTTTAGGAACGTTTAATTTGTAGGTGGATGTGAATAATTGGAGAAATGTGAAAAAGATCAAAGAAGGAGACAAATCTAGACCATCAACAGTGGTCCAGTAGCCCACCTTTGATAGATCCATAGACCACCATTGAAGGAGTTAAAAACAAACTACTAACGGTGGGTTGCTCATCCTTCAACGACATCGTTGTCATTCGGTGTAGATTGTGGATGAAGGATGGCGGATTTTCAGTAGATTCTTTAACAATTGTAGCTTGTCTTCTCCCTCCACTTGCAGCTGCTCCCCTCCTATAAATAGAGGGCCTCTCTAGACGTTCTAAAAATCAAGAATTAGAGCAAAACACCTTAGATTTAGTTAGTTTTTAGATCAAAGTAGTTTTAGGTTGTTTTCATTTCAATCTTTTGTAATTTGAGATTTTCAGGTTGTTTGAAGTTCCATCAGCTTCATGCACATGTTTTGAGTTAGATCACCATCTGCGAATGTGATTTGGTTCATTCTAAACTCTGAATTTCATGTAGTATTGTTGTTATTTTGAATTAACCAATGCATTATTACTTAAGTTATATTTATTATTTTCTTTGATTATTTGTTGTGCTTAATGTTTAATTTCAGTTAAGTTGGCATGTTTAAATTGTTTATTACTGATTAATTGTGTTAATTTATGACTAATTCATGATTAGTGATTTAATCTTTGTTTATTGAATGCTTAATGCTTGTCATGAATTGATCAATTAGGATATTGTCATCA
>JAOXYD010111015.1:0-11468 GCA_028565735.1 Pinacopodium congolense
AAAACCTTATGAGTGCACCTATTTTGGTATCACTTGATTGATCTTTTCCTTTTGATTTGATGTGTGATGCGAGTGACTTTGCAATTGATTGAGCACTTGGACAAAGGCATAGAAAGCTTTTCATCCAATCTATTATGTAAGTCGCACTTTAAATGATGCTCAAAATAATTACACCACCACTGAGAAGGAGATGTTAGTTGTAGTGTTTGCAATTGAAAAGTTTCGGTCCTATTTGATTCTTTCAAAGGTGATAGTCTATACGGACTATTTAGCATTGAAGTACCTTATGAACAAGCCTGATGCTAAGCCATGATTGATTCGATGGGTTCTCCTATTACAGGCATTTGACATCTAAATTCGAGATAAGAAAGGTAAAGAAAAATTTTTGGCAAATCACTTATCTCATCTGAATAAGGGAGTAATGGATAAAGGAGAAAACCAAGATATAAAGGAAGTGTTTCCTAAAGAACATTTACTAGTCATGCTTACCTTACCATGGTATGTAGATATAATGAATTACTTGGCTGGTAATGTGATCCTTCCTGACTTTTCGTACTAACAGAAGAAGAAGTTATTTTCTAAAGTTAAATGGTATCTTTGGTACAACCCTTTTCTTTATAAGATCTGTGCCGATGGAATAATTCGAAGATGTGTTCCTACTGAAGAAGTGTCTTCAATTATGAGTCATTGTCATTCAAATTAGACTAGAGGACACTTTGGCCCTACTAGAACTGCACACAAGGTGCTTGAGTATGGTCTCTAATAGCTTACTCTGTTTAAGGACCCATTTCATTATATGAAATCTTGTGATAGTTGTCAAAGGGTTGGCAATATTTCTTGGAGACATGAGATGCCATTAACCAACATGTTGGTTTGTGAAATTTTTGATGTTTAGGGTATTGATTTCATAGGTTGATTCCCTTCATCATACTCTAACCAATACATCTTAGTGATTATTGATTATGTGAGTAAATGGGTTGAAGCAGTTGCACTTCCAACCAATGATGCACGAGGTGTAGCTCATTTTCTCAAGAAGAACATACTCACTCATTTTGGGACACCTAGAGCCATTATAAGTGATGGCAGAACTCATTTCTTTAACAAGAAATTTGAATCCCTTTTATCAAAGTATGGTGTTACCCATAAGGTAGCTTTACCTTACCATCATCAAACTATCGATCAAGTCGAAATATCTAATAAAAAATTCAAAAGAATTTTGGAAAAGACAGTTAGATCTTCAAGAAAAGATTAGTTAATGAAGTTGGATGATGAACTGTGGGCATATCAAACTACATATAAGACACCCATGGCTATGTCTCTTTACAAATTGGGTTATAATAAGGCTTGTCATTTGCCGATTAAGTTGGAACATCATGCCTATTAGGCTATTAATTTTATGAATTTTGACTCAAAGAAGGCTAGAGAGGAAAGGCTTTTGCAATTGAATGAGTTAGATGAGTTTCATGTCAAAGCCTATGATAACTCTAAGTTGTATAAAGAAAGAATTAAGAGATGGCATGATAAGCATATCATTCAAAGAGACTTCAAGTTTGGTGATAAGGTATTGGTATACAATTCAAGATTAAATTTGTTTTTAGGAAATTTAATATCAAGATGGACCGGCCCTTATGATGTGACTAAGATTTATCAATTTGGAACAATTAAAGTTAGCAATGGTCACTTATATTTCAAGGTTAATAGGCAAAGAGTAAAGTTATACCTGCCAAGTTCAGTTGAGGAGTCTTCTGAGGCTCTTTCACTGTTTAATCCTCATTGAACTTGGAAATTTTCAAGTTAGGTAGGTAATTGTGTGTGATTTTATTTTTATTTGGATGTTAGGATCTTTTAAATAAAGTGTTGAAGCCTTTAAAGTGTGTTTAAATTAAGTTTAGTGTGTTTTCTTTAGTCTATCCTTAGTTTGGTGCGTTTGATTTGAATTTAGTTTTGTTTTAGCCTTGAATTTGAAAAACATTGATGGATATTTCAATTAATGTTCTTAGGACTTGAATCTGGGAGGTTTTGGTTAGAAATTTGGAAGGGAAATGACCAAATTAGGCTTTAGGTAGACCATCAACGACATCTTGATAGGGTCACGTTAATGGATGAGAGTGTGTCATTGTTTATAACATTTTCAGGTGTTTAACCACACCCTATCCATTTATCAACAGAGCTGTTGAAGCAAGATCAGGGTGCCATTAATAAATACTGGAGGTATAGAAACCCAGCAATTTCCACGTTTTCTCTCTGCCTCGTTTTCACCCTAAGACCTTAAAAATCCCATATCTTCCTCATTTCTCAACCAAATTGAGCATTCTTGGAGTCTATTTGTCGAATTTCAAGTCCTTTACAATATTTTGTCTTCAAATCGCTCTGAAAATCAACAAAATTTTCAAAATTTACCCTGACATATACAGATCTTTTTCTCCATTCAAGGTATTCTGTTTCAAATTTCTTTTGATCTAGGAATCCATTCAAATGAAATTTAATATCATTGTATTCATAATTTCATAAGTTTTTCATTGATACCAATTGTTTAGCCTATTGTTTTGATCAAAATTTTGGGAATTGTCAAATAAATTAGGGATTTTTTTAAAAATTTTTCATAAGAATGTTTTGATTTTCCTTGAATTTTCTAACCTATTCTTGTGTGTTTGTTAAACAGTTTTGATTTAATGGCACCATCGAGGAAACGATTAGCCTATGATCCTTATCGATTGACGATTGTGGATAACTTTAGTTAGTACCAATTGCACCGAACCATTGGATTTATTGAGGAATGACTGATCCATCTGTTCATTGAGACTTAATTCGACCTTTCGGGAGCATTGAATGGGAGACGATAGTGACCTTTTAAGGTCCTTTCTATCCTAACTTGGTTGGCGAGTTTTACGCCAATATCGAGGATTAGGCGGACTTAGAGACGATTAAGGTTCGATCTCCGATATGATGTATTCCTATTCTGTTAACTCATGCTTTGGTTTTGACTTTTTTGGGAGCACCTGATGAGGGTGACCTCTATATAAAGACTAAGGTCCCATTGTATGGTGATTAGATTTATACAGATCCATCTTTTTTTGTACCTACTATGAGGGAGGCTTTAGCATTGACGAGGAACAGTAGGTATGTTATACCACTACTAACCTAGGTGTCTGGGAGCGAAGTATTGTTGCCCTCCTTAATTCTAATGTTTGCCCTCGGGCTAGTATACTAAGTGAGATGAGGGTTGTTAACATTTATTTGCCACATAAGATTTTGTTTTGGATTAGGTGATGTTCCCAAAATACCATTATCGGGATTTATCATTCTTGGTATACGGGATGTGGTCAAGCTTAAAAGGCTAACCAAGAATTTTAGTTTTCCTTCCTTACTGATGAGGATCTTTATGGATGCTAGAGTTCCTTTGGATTCGGAGGAGGTTGTTAATTCATCCTCTAAGTTTATGATCAATGCAGCCCTGTTGAAGTAATGGAGTTTTTTTTTCGCCAAAGGTGATGGATTAAGAAAGGTAATGAAGACACTCCTGCACCTAAGGCAGCACCTAATGCACTTGAGGAAGAGATGGGTAAGGCATCATCTGACTCTATTTTGAGTGTGCCTCGACCGAGATAGGTTTCACCTGCTGTCACCACACCTTCATCATCGAACGATCCTCATATTACAATGATGCAATACATGATTAATATGGAGGGATGCCTCAGTTATGAGCTTTTTGAGTTTCATACTGCTTTATTTTATAAGCTTTCAGCTTTTCGATGGTAGTTGATTCACGGTTGGATAGCATTTAGCATCAGGTGGATGACTTGACTGTGTGAGTATGTGGTATCAAGGATTATCAGCAAACACGAGATGCAGATGACCCCTTTTCTTAGTTCTTTTGCTTTTCATTTTGTTGTTTCAGTTATTTTAGTTTCCTAGTATAAGTTTCCCTTTCGTAATGTAGGTTTATATTATCATATCTGTTCACTGTTTTTTTATAGATGTTGCTCCTTGACGTATTTGACTTCCATATTTATATGAGTGGAGCTTCTTTTAGCTATTCTTTCTATTTTATCTTTTCTTTAATTTCAGTTCTTTCACGTAAGTTCCATTACATCGTTAGATCTTCAAGTCTATATCAAACATGTGTCTTTCTTTCCTTACTCTCCTACACTATGCTCTTCATTTTCTATTTTAAAAACTGAGGACGGTGTTTAGTTTAAGTGTAGGGTATGGATCTATCATTTAATATCTATTTATACACATGAGTTTTGTTTTGTTCTATAGTAATTTGAATTATCGTCAATCTCATCATAGTCTATAAATTGTTGAAAATGTTTTAAATTTTGATCCTTTTTATTACTTATACTTTCATTTGAATTCAATTATTTTGGCAATTTGAAATGTTATCTAATTAATTTTGACTTTTAATGACTAAATGCCTTTAATTCATTTCATGCTTTGGAAGGTAGATACCTAATCATTAGAACGATATTCTACATATAAAATGCAACTCTCTGAGTAATTTTGTAACATTTTTTAAGGCATTAACCTCATTCAAAGAAAAAGAACTGAAATTATCCAAAAAAAGAGAAAAAATATAATAATAATCACTTAATTAGTTAAATAAGTAAGCAAAACTACTCCTCTGATTTCTAATCTTATGTATGTATATATATATATTAAAAAAGAAAGAAACGAAACGAAACGAAATAAATATATATGTATATGAGATTTGAAGTTATGAGTGGAAAAAAATAGTCAGTTGAGTTATTATGATATAGTTGAGTAACTAGGTGTTGTTCACGACAAAATATTCACCTTCGTGTAAAAAGACTGAAATGACCTCTCAATTATTCTGCTTACGAATTTAATTAATTATGGGGTTAATTCATTTTATTTTATTTTTTTTAAAGGACGTGGAAATTTCGAAAAGACGATGCATTAAACTTAGTCATTTTCCTTTTACATGTGGAAAGGATTTCGTGATTTAGGTTAAAATTTAAAAAGAATGAAATGGTTTAAATGTATTATCAATTTGATATGATTTATTAATCTTATAACATTTCCATGCATCAATATTTTTGAAATATCAAGAGAGCATTTTCATATAATTACAGTATCAATTTTGAATTTATATCCTATTATGAACTTGATGATGAATTAATTTGCTTGAGGACAAGAAAATGCTTAAGTTTGGGGGAATAGTTAGGGGTCAAATTGATAGAGTTTTAATAGTTAATTTGTTCAATCATGACCCCTATTTCAGTGCTTAATTGTTAAATTTAATTGTTATAATGTTTAATTTGTAGGATGGAGCTTAATGATGAAGATTGGAGCAAAAACTTGAAGTATCCCTCTTATTTCTATCTATTAACGACCCCTTGGTAGGATCACGTTAATGGAAGAACATGGAGCCATTTAAGGGTGCAGCATTCTAGCATTAATGATGCCTTCTCAGGATGTCGTTGATTGGAGGCAAGGTGTCATCGATAGTAGTAGTTAACAATTTCAGCTCTAAATCTCCCAAATGTTGACTCTGGCATGTCCCTAGTTAATTTACTTGTCTTCTAACACATGTGAGAGGAGTTGGCAGGTATAAAAAAAAACAAAGCATATAAGAAACTTAGAGGATTAGGGAGAGATCAGATCTGCAAATTGATAGAGAGAATTTCTCTTCTCTCTTCTTAGTTCTTTAGCTTCAAACCCTTTGTTCTTCAAATTTTTGTGTTGCTTCTGGATTTCTGAACATTTGAGCATAGTATATAAACACAGTTTTGAGTTTATAACTCACATTCAGGGGGTTTCTAAATCAGATTACTCATTGTTATTCTCTTATTTTCGGATTAATCACAATATTTCTTCTTATGCTTATAACCTTGTATGTTCTTTGATTTTTCTCCAAGTTTGATTCAAATCAAAGATTATGCTACAATCCAGATCAAGTTGGGAGTTACAAGACATGTTCATAAGTTCTACAAACCCATTTTGTACACTCTAAACTCATTATTTCAGCCTGTATTTACAGATCTATCAAGATATGTTGCATAAGTTGTATATTTTGTATGTCTTGATCAATATGTGTGGCCAATTAATTTTTATTGCTAAGGATTGATGTTTTTATGATTTAAGAGAGCTTAAGAGCATGTTAAAGGTTTTTTATTTTGTTTATTGAAGGTTTAAATGAACTGATTTTGGGCTGGTTACTTAAGATTAGTGTTTAAGACAAGTTAAGCATGAGAAATCATCTTAAATTATTAGAAAAATAAATGAGCAACACGAATTAATCCTTGCATGAACAAACCTAGATTTTTTGTGAAATTTAAAGGTCTGAGATTAATTTTTCAGAACTGACCTTCTTAAAATTAAAGCCCATTAACTTGATTTAAAACATAACTAAACTTTAAACAAGATTAAATGGAGAAAAAGCAAAGTCTTAACCATAGCTTTGTTTTGATTTTGTGAAGGAGCTTTAATAAGATGTTACATGTGTTTAAATATCAATTTAACCATCAATCATCTAATCCTTAGCTAATTTATACATTTTTTAATTTTTAAAATTTTTCGAAAGTAATTAAAAATCATTTTTGAAGTTTTTAAGTCAAGTTAGTCTAGTTTTAGTAATTTTCATATTTTCAATCAAATTGTTTGGATTTTTCCTATCTAATTGTAATCTGATCGACCTAATAATTAAGGAATTCATTTCCTCATGGGCTCAACATCTAGAGTTTGAAATTTACTCCATTATATTACTTTTGCGATTGGTACGCTTGACTTTATTCCGTTGGTTTTTAAAATGTAACCAACACAATAAGAGGTACCTTTGAAATCATCTCAAAGTAAAATGTAAATCAAAAGTCACATACTAAAGAAATCAAATGCTCATTTAACACTTCATTTGAGTTGTGATTAAGTAAGGCTAATGGGTTTTTTGTTTTTAACATAAGCTGTTTAATTAAAGAAATGGAAAGGGTTTAAAGGCTCAAATGAGGATACAAAGGAGAATAAATTGTCATTTAAGTTAAAGTATTGAAAACAATGAAGGTTTTAATCCTTTCCATATAACATGCATCTAGTAGTGTCAAACTAGTTCAAAGTAAGTTCTAAAGGTAATGTTCCTAGAGAAACTTCACACACAAAAGTAAAATGACTTTAGAATGTAGTCATATAAGCTCAATTCCTCACATGGGCTCATATAAAAACCCATTATGATTTCACACATTGTCTAATTACTTAAGTATCAAATTTTTTATTAAGTTTAAGAAACTAATTACATCAATCAATCAAAATGGTTCACTTTATACCTAATTAGCCTAATTGAAATTCAAATACACAACTCAATTTCATTCAAAATACAGTGATAAATTTAATTATTTAACACACATCGGAATAACTCAAGTAAAAGTGCAAAATTTTTTAACTCACCTCACCTCCATAATTAAATTAGACATTGTCCTCGATGTCCTAAAACATTAAAAGCATATATGAAGGAAAAAGGAACAAGTATACTCCCTAGATCAAAGAGGGCATAGTAACTTGAAAGTAGAAATCACAGCTTCTTTCTTGCATTCCTAAAAACTAAACAAACAAAAAGCAAATAAATCACTCAGGTGAAATAAACTAGAACTAAAGAATAAAACACATAAAAATTGAAAGATAAGGTTAGGGTGCATCCCAAAAAATGCTTATTTAAGGTCATAAGCTCGACCCCTGTCAACCCATATTAACTAATGTGTGTTGGAGCTTCAAGCTCGATTATCTCTAAGTTGTGCACCTAAAATCCCTTAAAGTAGGGGTTGATATAATGTCCATTGACTTTGAACTCCTTTCCTATCTTGGCACAACTAAGCTCCACTTCCCCAAAGGGATGTACACTGGTAACCTCAAAGAGACCTGTCCATCAAAAGTGGAACTTACCCAAAAAATATTTTGGATGGGAATGGTAGAGAAGGACATATCTGCCTACCACAATCTCTCTCAAAATATGTCGATCATGAAATGCCTTTATCTTCCCCTTATATATCTTGAAATTCTCAAATGCCTCATGGCGTAACTCCTCGAGCTCTTGCAACTGGAATCTCCTCTAGGCACCTAGTCCCTTTAACTCCATGTTGCATTACTTGATCGCCAAATATGCCTTATGTTCAAACTCCATCGATAGATGACATGGCTTCTCAAAGACAAGCCAATATGGAGACATCTTATTGGAGTTTTATAGGTAGCTATGTATTCCCATAAGGCATCGTTGAGTCGTAAACTCCAATCCTTCCTGCCAGGATTCGTCGTCAACTCTAGAACAAACTTTATCTCATAATTAGATATCTCAGCTTAGACGCTTGTTTGAGGGTGCTATGAGGTAGAGACTCGTTGCACCACTTGATATCTCCTCAAAATCTCCTCAATCGTAAGTTGGAAAAGTTGGTTCCCTTATTAAAAATGATAGCTCGTGGGACTCTAAACCTATAAAAAATGTGGAATTTCAAGAAATTTGCAACCTCTCGAGAATCTTCAATTTGTGTAGTTTTTGCTTCCAACTATTTTGAAACACAGTCAACAGTAAGTAGAATATATTGAAATCTAAATGAAGAAGGGAAAGCACCCATGAAATTCATACCCCAAACATAAAAAATCTCACAAACTATGATAAGAGTTTGTGGACCTTGGAAGCTATCCTCTTTAGTCCAAAATGACCTCCACATGCATACCTATGACAAAAGGTTAAAATAGAAGCAAATTTAAAATCAGTTATATGCCTTATTATGACTTAATCCGCACAAACCTGCCATAGGTATAGATCATCCCACATGTAAAACTTAGCTTGGCTCTTCATCCTCTCCTTTATAACTTGGTGAAATCTATAGGAAATTGATTAGAAACTAAGAAATTCACCAAGTTAGCATACTAGGAGGTCATCATTTGTAATGTATGTAGCTACCCATCTAGAAAGTTATCACTGATGGGGCTCGTGACTACACCATATTTTACATGTCCGTTGAAATGAACTGCTACTCCATTCTCCAAGCCTTTCTTGTCTTTGATCTTGACACCAAACTCCTAAAGTAGGAGTATTCAATTGATCAGTCTTGGATTTTCCTCCTTTTTCATTAGTAGGTACTTCAAAGTTGCATGATTAGAATAAACAATAATCTTATAACTAAATAAATTGCTTCTTCTCCATGAATGGAGGGCTGTGTCAGTTGTAAGAGGTGTGAATCTACCTACCTAATGGATTTTCTGATTATTTGAATCTATTTATGGTATGAAACAACTCAGAACATAAGTTATTACATGGAAGTGCTAGTGTAGGAAAATCCACTTTGACTTGTTTTTATAGTTTACACACTTTTGTATTACCTCTTCCTACCACTGTATTTATGCTAATGCACTTTCTAATGATACGTAGCTTCCACGACTTCAAGAGTTTGTTGATCTTCTTGTGGATCATTGTCACTACCCTCCATCTCATGAACTTAGCTAGTACAAAGCTATATGTCACATAAATCTGAGTTTCATATTTGTGTATGTGAAAAAAAGTATAAATATCTTCATATGGCCCCTAGAAAACATGGAAATAAAGGCATCATTTAAAAAAATTTTCCTCGACAGGATATGCCTTATTTCCAAGATGGAAGAACTACTTCAAAGTTGTATGATAAGAATAAACAATAATCGTAGTACCTAACAAATAAGATCTAAACTTTTTCAAAGCAAAAATTACAGTAAGAAGATCTTTTTCAGTGGTGGTGTAATTTTCTTGGGCTTCATTCAGAGTCTTCGAGGTATAGTATATGATATGAGGAGCATGCCCTACTTGCTGGCCTAAAATAGCTCCAATTTCATGGTTTGAGGCATCGAACATTAGTTCAAATGATAAACTCCAATCTAGTGGTTGTGGAAAAAGGGTGTTAACCAACTTCTCCTTCAACACATTAAATACCTTTTTGCACTACTCAATAAAAACAAATTGCATGTCCTTCTGAAGCATTTTAAACATGGTTGTGTACTTTTTGAAAAATCTTAAATGAACTTGTTATAAAACCCTATATGACCAAGAAAAGAGCGAACCTCCTGCATAGAAAAGGAGTAAGGTAAAGAATATATAAAGTCTATCTTTGCTCTATCAAACACAATACCCTTGCTTGTTTTCACATGTCCTAAAATTATCCCTTACTGGACCATAAAATGATAATTTTTAGAATTAAGAACAAGTTTAGTTTCAAGGCATCTTTTAAAAACCAAAATGAGGTTATCTAAGCACTTATCAAAAGAATCCCTATACACTGTAAAGTCATCTATAAAAACTTTAATGATTTTCTCAAGATAATTAAAAAAATACTTACCATGCATCTCTTAAATGTTGCAAGAGCATTCACAAGACTAATGCCATAAGTCAATAGATGAAGGTTCCATATAAACAGGTGAAGGTCATCTTTTTTGGGTCCTTTGGAGTGATGGCCACTTAGATGTACCCTAAGTAACCATAAAAAAAACAATAATAAGCATGAATAGCCAAACATTTTAACATTTGATCAATAAAGACTAACGAGAAATAGTCCTTCTTACTCTTGAAGTTGAGTTTGCGGTAATCTAGAAAAACTCTTTATCCATTATGTATCTGAGTCTGAACCATCCCGCCATTCTCGTTCTTCACTATTGTGATTCCTAAATTCTTTGGAACTGTCTACAATAGACTTACCCATATGTTATTAGAGATGGGATAGATGACACCCACATCAAGCAATTTCATCACCTCTCTCCTCACCACCTTCATCCTCGATGGATTAAGGAGCCTTTGCACTTGATGGACATGAGTAGCACCATCTTCTAGGAAAACCATATGCATAAAAAAAGAAGGACTAATACCTTTGATATTTGTAATTTTCCATCCTAGTGTAGTATTTCACTCTTATAAAACATGTACAAGCTTCTCTTTTTAGTCCTTAGTGAGGTCACTGGCAATGATCAGAGGAAGGGTATTATTGGCTCTTAAATAAGCATACTTGAGATGATCTAGTAGGGGCTTCAATTCCACTTTAGGTGCCTATACAATAGAAGGAAACAACTGATGAGTACAAATAGGCAATTCTAAATATTGAGGGCATACCTTCCAAGATGTTGAGGACACGTCTTAATGGCTCTAATCACTTCCTTCATGTCCTTCCAAAACTCAAACTTTTTTCTCTAATAATCATGCATCTCCTTCTCTATTAGAGTTGTTAAGGCTACCTGTAAAGGACCACTTGTAGAAAAAAAAAAAAAAAGACCACCACTCTACTAATGAGTCAATAATATACAACCTAGCTACTGACTTACAATACTATAGGAAATGCATAACATTCAACATGTTGAAGTGGATGACCTTTCCATCAAACTCCATGTTCAACAACCCGTTATGAACATTAATCTTTATCCGAGACATCTTTAAGAATGGTCACCCTAATAAAATTGTCGCATCAAGTCTAACACGTAAAAATATATAGGAAAAATAAGCT
>JAOXYD010111026.1:0-11468 GCA_028565735.1 Pinacopodium congolense
AAGCACAAAAAACATAGATAATTCTCTTAGCTTAGATTTGATATGTAGATCACATTAATCAGACATACATAGCAAAAGTTATGATTTTTTTCTATCATAATAACTCAATTTTTTCTCAATTTTGCCCAATTTCGGATTTTTCCCAAAGTTTCTCAAATTAATCATGCTAATCCCGATTAGGATACTTTTGGGGTGTTAAAACACCAATTAGCAGTCTTTTATAGATTTTCTCCTATAGTGGTTGGAATTTCCTACATGATGGTCTCTTGGTTGAGATAGAAACCCCCAAATATATGAAACATGGGCTACTTTTCTATAATCTAATAATCAAAATTAACTAGCTTAAGAGTTGTTGAACACTAGTTGACAAGAAAATGTAGCTCTTGTCCTTGTTGATAGCCAGTCTATATATAGTTTTAAACATTAGCCTTTGAGAATAATATAAGATCATTAGCAAATGTAAGGCTAACTAATTTTAGCTTCTTGCATTTAGAGTGATATTTAAATTTTATATCCCTTAAGATTATGAGTTTGAGGAAAATTGTCAGCTCCTCCATGCATAATGTGAAGAGATAATGGGAAATAAGATCACTTTGCCTCAAGGAAGGTTCACCATTAATTAGGACACTATAAGAATTTTTTGTGATGCACTTCTTTGTCTAGTCCATAAATCTATCTGAGAATCCAAAGGGCTTTACAGTTTTTATAATGAAATCCTAATTTACCAATTTGAATCTTCTTAGTCTTTGTTTATTATATTATTTTATTTTTTCAATTTGTGGTTTTATTTTGAGATTTTAGAAACAATACTTTTTCATTAATTCTAACTTAAAATATAATTTTATCAATTAAATTTCATTTATAGATTATATATGTTTTTATATAAATTTATTGCTCATTTTTATTTTAATTCTTCTTACTTTTTTCACTATCACTTAAAACTTATTATGGGCCTAAATTGAAATGAAAATTCATTTACTTTACATTGTTAATTCTCATAAAGTTAATTATCTTATGTTGGCCTTATATGACGTTTAAGAGGAGGGAGATGGTGAACTAAGTGTAACCAAAATTTTAAAAATCTTTTCATAATTTAAAATTTCACTCTAAAATAATTCTAAAGTAAAGGGAAAATATAACAATATATTTCAATTAATATAAAATAGCAATATATTTCAATATGTTATACATTTTTATAACAAATATAAAAATGAATAATAAGTGAAGAGAGTAGGTAAAGATGACAAATTCATTTATAGTGGTTCAACGAATAAACCTCGCTTACATTCACTATCTAAGAATCTCTTGGAAATTTCACTAAAATCTTCTTTGCATGACGTCAAGAGTAACCTCATTATAACCAATCTTCCTTCATTGGTGAAAAGTAATCCATATAACCAATCTTTCTTCATGAATGAAGAGTAACTTTTACAACCAATTACAAGCCCGTATGAAAATATACACAAAAGAATATCTCACTTCCTTAACCAAAGTGTTTAAGAGGCTTACAACATCAGAAGATGATGAAAGCAACTAAATACATAACCACACATTCAAGTATCACCTTTTCACTCACTTGATCACTTCTATACACTTGGATCACTTCTTATATATCAAACACATTTTATTAACACCTATTTATAAACTTAGAAACACCAACTAGTCATATATAGTTGTTAGACACCATTAATTACCAAAATCTTCTCATTAAAAACTAGTCATTGGGCATTTATCATGACCATTTCCTAGCATTAGCTAACCATTGTTTATTGGTCAACCACTTAATGGTGCTAGTTGATCAGTCTCATAATTTTACACACATTGATTAACCATTCTCCATGCACTAGTAGACCAGTCTCACTAGAAAATACACATAGGTTAATTATTCCTTCAAGCATTAGCCGACTACTCCTTTAGAAGATAGTTTTTAAAACATTTTCAACACTTTTACTATGTTTATCAAACTTCTCAAAACCATTCCTTTCATAAAAATTGACTCAAATACATTTTAAAAAATCCTTAGAAACATTTTTGTGCATTAAGAGGATTTTCTTTAAAATTTTTCCAGATAGTCCTTTTGATTGTAGGCAACTATATGCAGTTAACCTATATGTTAAGGATCATGTAGTAGTTGAACCCTTAAGTAATATTAAGATGAACAAGATAAGATTTACATATGTTGACCTATTAACTCTTCATAATCTTAATTTCAATATCGTTATTGAATTTATCTTCATATCTATTATCTTTGGCTCTAATTTATTATTCTTAGTTCCTTTCATATTTTTATCTTTTCAATACATCAAAATAAAGAAAATATTAGTAGCAAAGATATTTTGTCATCATCATTATATTGGTTGAAACCTCCCTTAGATTAAAGATATCTACCTTTTTTATAAAGACAAAACATGTGATATAAGAAAAGGAAAAAACATAACAAGATAAGATAAGATCAATAAAATGAAAATCCCCCCTAAACTTTAAGCTCCTCTTAAATTGATGCATTATAACAAAAATTACTTCACCTATATAAGGATAACTAATATCATATCTTCTCCCCTTTTTTTAAATCATTAAAAAGTTATCCAAACAATCAAGTTAAATAACATTCTAGTTTACTTGCAAAAGCAAAGATAATGACATAATGTAGCAAATATACAAAATCATCATAATTTTACTCATATCGTCCAACATCTAACATTTAGATATATAAAAGATATTAAAAAGTCACAACATATACATCTAAATGCTTCCCCCATACAAAGTATCTAAGATCACAAAACTCTTTTCCAAAAATTTCATCTAAAGAGCATATTCATAAACAAGTTTCTAAGATCTCTAATTTTCATAATCATGAAAAATATATCCTCTTTAATTAATGAAACATATAAATTATCAAGTTTGAAGTTCACTATACATCCTCCTATTAGTATATGCATCATTATAAAAATTAAGAAATTAAACAAGTATGACAAGGGTCTATATTTCACAATATTCAAATGCCTACTACTCCTATGCAAAGACATATAATATCATTTAACTTCTCCCTCTATACGCCATTATTAAAAAGATATAAGTCTATAATAATCAAAGAGAAAATAAATAACTTCCTTCCTACATTTAAAAACTCTATTATATGGAAAGAGAACATGCAAAGAAATTATTCTTATCCTTATGTATCAATTTTCAAAAATGATACCAAATTAAAAAATCATTCTATTTTACTCCCCTTAAATACATAGAAGAATACTTCCTTTAAATATATGTATTCCAAGTTCATATTCTTAAATATTATCAAAGTGAAAGCCAATGTACCTCCTTTATATATCCCTAATGATTATTTTCTTCTTCATTTGGTTCAACAATGCTTCTACTTAGTTCATATGAGGGCTTTTGGTGATTTTTTTATTTTAATTTTTAAAGATACCATTGATGAATCTTTGCTTGATATTAATCTACAACACAAAGAAAATCAACATATTCTAGGTACCTATACTAATTTGGGTCTCTGGGAGTTAATTTTTAAACCTTTCTTAACTTATAGGTTTTATAAGCAAATATTTTTTCAAGAAGTAATATCTTCAAATATTTTCATAATCCAAATAAAAGTAGCATATCTCATTATTGAAAACGTTAGTGTCATGTTAGAGAAAACATTAAAAGTATTATACTTTGTTATTCTTAATAAATCAAAGTAATCAATGTATTTTAAGTACCTAAATTAGTTTAGTACCTTGATGGTTAGTTTTAGATTTGTTTAACCATCTTTGTTTGACAAAGTAAAACCTTTCTATATGACCATAATTTGGAAAAAAAAATATCAAATCATATTTTCTTAAAAGAATGAAAATGAGTTTTATCTTCTTTTTTTTTACATATATGCATTCCTTGGTTTTCTTTCACAATGAGCTCTTATAGGTTAACAGTGAGTAATGCATTTAAGGAGTGTGAGTTATATCTATGCATGTGAAGAGTGTAAGTATGTATCATATTATTTGATCTAACATGAGTACTAAATAAATAAGAATGAGGGTATGAGTGTGCCTATTCTTACTAACTGATGCTGAGTTCTAGGCTTAGATTTAGAACTCTACATGAATGCATGAAATATATTCTTAGATGGAGATCTAAAAATTGATGTAACATGCTCATCTGATTGTTTAGGCATAGGATCTTCATGTAAATTCTTTTCCTTCACAAAAATGGTTTTATTATTAAAAGATTCACTCCCATGAGTATATCTTAAGCCATACCTATCACTAGATGCTTTATATGGCACCTTAAATGTTAAGGGTAAATTAGATGTAATGAAATATTTTCTAGGTCATTTCCTAATTTTAAAAAATCACCCTAAAATAATTCTAATGTAATAGGAAAATATAATAATGTATTTCTATTAATATATCAATATGATTCAAATATAAAAATAAGCTTACAAAAAGTAAAGAGAGTAGGGAAAGAAATGACAAATCGATTTATAGTGATTTAGCAAACAAATCTCTCTTATATCCATGCTACAAGAAACTCTTACAAATTTTACTAAAAATCTTCTTAGAATATAGTGAAAAACAAACTCCTTACAACCAATCTTCTTTTATGGATAAAAATTAATCCTTACAACAAATCTTCCTTCACAAATGAAGAGCAGCCCTTACAACCAATCACAAGCCAACAAGAAAATAAACATAAAAGAATATATTATGTGCTCAACCAAAGGGTTTAAGGGGCTCATAACATAAAAATAATAATGAATACATTCCTTTTGATTATGAACAACTATATGTAGTTAACCTACATGTCAATGATCATATAATAATTAAGCCTTTAAATAATATTATGATGAATAGGATAACATTTAGATTAAAAAATTACATAAGGTAACCTATTAGCTCTTCACAAACTTAATCTCAATAAAAAATTTTAATTTGTCTTCATATATGTTGTTTTTGACTCCAATTTGTTGTTCTTAGTCCCTTCCATAATTCTATATTTTTGATAAATCAAAAACAAAGAAACCATTAATGGTAATGATGTTTTATCATCATCAAAATATAGGTTGATGAACTATATTGTGAACTTGATTTGTAATTCATTCCCATCTAATTTATCCTAATTAAAATTTTAATTGAATGATAGGAAAAATTTTCTAGAATGAATTTAATATTTAATACAAAAGGTGAATTATTTAAAAATCATAAAATTTAGTAAATCATTAAATAAATCTCAAGTTAAATTTTTTTATATTATTACCTATTATTAAACCAAGAGAGATTCCAATCCATATTTTAATGATAAAAAAACATAAATTACCACTAATGATCGCTTTGTTTTGATGCCTTAAAAAATAAAAATATGAAATTTGGGCTAAATCATACATTCTATTCAAAGGGACATCTTATAAAGATCATAAAAGGAAATGTGGAGATCAAACTTATAAATGAAGGATGAAATTAAAACCAAGGAAGTTTAAGGTTTAGTAAGTTAACCAATGTAATTTTTATTATAAGTCTTACTTAGTCATTTCAAGTTTTCATGAGCTTATCATACAATGCATTTCTTCTCCTTTACCTTATGCATAAATCTTTTCAAATGTTTAATTTCAAAGAAAAACTTCACAATCTTTAAAACACTTTTAAAGAATATTTTGAAGTATAATTAGGTTTAAATTTTTATTAAAATAATGGGTTTGAAAGTTTGCAAAGTTTAGACATATTGGGAAAAAAGTTTTTAATCACACTAGTAGACCAAACTAGCTAATTAGTCTCTCAACGCAAGGATTTTAGGCACATTAGTTGACCAATATATGTTAGTAGTCGACCAATCTTTTTAAAAACTTATAAAATGTGTGATGTGAATATATAATGTCACATTTGTCGACTAGTATATGACATTAATTAACCAATATATATTAGTTTTTTAGTAACGTAGTTAACAAAATTTTCTTTTTTATATACCATAAGTTTATATTGTGACATTGGTTGTTAAAATAATCAATTAACAACAACACATTTTTGTTTCTAAAAAGTATGTTTTGTCTTAAATGACTAATTTTTCATTTCTAACGACCGGATCACATCTTTAATGTTATTTTGAGGCTATTATGTTTATAAATATATGGTTTTATTATTGTTATATAAATATTGAAATTTTCAAAAACACATTTTAAAAGTGTTTCAAATTTTTTCTTGTATTCGTTTATTGATAATGGGTGTTTTGAGCTCTAGAGCATTGATTTGAACAAATAAAATATTTTTTGTTATAAAATATTTTTTGATTGAGGTTATTGGCTAGTCTTCACCATTTAATAAAGATTTTATAAAGGGTTGCTCTTGACCCATAAACTAGATTATTGCAAGGAGGATCTTTTTCATCTAGTTGAAAGAGAAGACTAGTGAAATTCTAAGAGAATTTGGATAGTGGATGTTGCTAAGAATTAGTTGTTAAACCACTATAAATTAATTTACAACTTATTTTCTTTACACTTGTTATTTTATTTTTATTTGTATTTTGAATCTTAAATTGAATTATTATTCCTTATCATTGTAATATTATAATTTTCATAAGATGTATTTCTTAAGTAATAAACCTTTATTAATTTATTAATACCCAAATTTAATCCTCTTCTTTAGTGCCATTAGGGATTAAAATATATATACATCTATCACACTATTTATGATTTGCAATGATATAAGGAAATTGTTCATAGTAACCCTTTAAAGATTTGTTGTTTCTGAAAAATCCCATGTAATAACATAAAAATTTTGAAACTTGGAGGTTCTTTGACAACTTTCTAGTGTTACCTCTAAAGATTGGACAGGGAGTGTAAGAATCTCTCATAAAAAATTTTAGTTTCATTCGTTTTGATTGAAATGTCAATTTGTGCAAGATTCCCTAATTTTGGAATATAATTATTTGGTGATGTTTGGTCTTAAGTTGAATTAGCTTTTTAAACAAAAGAAAGGAAATATGGTCAACCCTAAACGAGTGAGACTATTTTTATTCATTTGGGTTTAAATGTATCACATGACTTGAAAAAAATGGCATATGTCATACAATTTAGTATAGTTAGTATTTGTTACTAATAACATAGCAATTGGATAGATGAATGTACATAATCATAATATTTAGTGTTTTCATATATATATATATATATAATCATTTTTAAAATTTTATTTTTAAATAATTTACCCTTAAATTTTAAACATATATTTCCTAATGTATGATATTTTATTAATTATTAAATTCTATCCATAGATGACAATGCATATGTCTTTATCCTTTTTTGACAAAATTTGTCATATCTAGTAGATAATTTTTATTGATTTCTATAATCTTATTAAAGGACCATTCTTTTCAAAAATCATTTAATATGACCAGAAGTATGCCTTTATGTATCATTCAAACATGAATTAGAAGTAAAATAAAAAAAATTATATTAATTATATGCATTTATTTTAAATTAGCATGAGAAAATAAAGCCAAGATAATGTGATGAGTAGTATGAATCTGTTCTAAGTCAATAGATTAGTAAAGAACTTTTGAAATATGAAAAGTGAAATACAAATCAAGTAATTTTTAAAATATATTAATACATAATGGATAAAAATTTTGTTTACTTTCTATATTTTAGTTTTTGAATTATATAGTATATGTTTTACATGTGCAAATTTTATAATCTAACTCAATTGAAAATAAAAAAGAACTAACATTTTTTTTAGATTCAAAGAACTATATACATCTAATATATGAAAATAATATTTATTATTAAATTAATAAAGTCAAAGAATGATAAAAAGATTACTAAATAATTCATATTTCTCACTTAATTATGTGTCCCACTTTTACTTTGGGTTATAATTAAGACTTTAATAAAGTCTAAAGTTCTAATTAATGAGGAATTTACTAGAAACTTGATTTATTGAAATTTATTACCATACTCAAGTAATTTAATGATTAAACCTTGCATGAGAAAACTTTAGAGAATTAAGGAGGGGTTAAAGGACTTAAATGAGTAGAAATATAGGATTATATAGGCTACAATATTATGAACCAAAGCTTAGCTTGATAATATACAAAACCGGTTATCTGCAGATCCCTCCAATCCTAATTTTATGAGCAAGAAAAACAAGCAATTAAATAGTATGTATATGTAGTGGAAGTTAACTACTTAATCTTTAAACAAAGGTTAAAAGTATAGTGGCTGGAGGAAAGGGATAGAAATTCTTCGTTTTTCCACAACACCATCTTATTTAAAAGGAATAGGAACAAAATTGTCTCTCTTTAGTTGCGAAATGAAAGATTAATATACACTCATGAGGACATATAGGAGGAAACATTAATATATTTTAAAAGTTTGCTTGGATATCATGCTAATAGTAACTCTATTTAATTGCTCTAGTTTTTCATTTATGACAGAATTTTGGATGTAGAAGTTTCCTCATTGATTATACTAGTGACAAAGAAGGTAATTGAAGACAACTTATTTTCTATACATCCAAACAAAGCTTCTAGACATAATGGTCTCAATGGATGCTTCTTTAAAATATCATGGCATCTATTAAATTAATAGTTTTTTCAGTAGTAAAGGAAATTTTTTACAATGGCCTTACGCTCAAGGAACTCAACAAGACCTATATCACCCTAATACCAAAGGTGCCTAACCCAAATACATTAAAGGAGTAGAAGCCAATTTCTAGCACCAATACTATTTATCAAGTCATAATAAAGATATTAGTTTGAAGATTAAAGAAGATTTTACCATTCATTAATTAATCAAAATCAAGTTGCATTTGTAGAGGGAAGACACATAAGTGATAATATCCTCCTAACCTTAGAATTCTTCAAAAGCTACACTAAGAAACATGATTTTAAAATTTGTGCTATCAAAATTAATTTTTCCAAAACTTATGATTCGATTGAATGGTCCTTTATCATCAAAACTTGAATGCTTTTGGATTCCCTTCAAACTTTGTTCAATGGACCAATTAGTGCATTATCACAGTTAAGTACAACATCCTAGTCAATGGCACACTAATAAAATTCTTCAATGGAGGGAAAGGATTGAGGCAAGGGGATCCACTTTCCTCTCACCTATTCACTCTTTGTTAGGAAGTTCTAAATAGAATCCTTGGTTAGGTTATCAAACAAAATCAGCGATTCAAATTCGACCACAAATGTAAGAAATTCCAAATTCATGGGCTAATATTTGCTAATGACTTGTTACTTTTATTAGGGCCTAATAAGGCTTTGATATGTGCACTAACGAATCCCTTGAGATGATTCAAAGATTTATCAAGTTTAAAGATTAACGAGGAGAAGAGCTGTTTATACATTTCAACATCTACTAAGCATAATTCGGCATGGTTTGCTACTTTGACGAGTTTACAAGTCAAAGAACTGCAATTTACTTACCTTGGTATTTCTACATTTCATATGAAAACTATTTATAAGGATTTTATTCCTCTCATTAAAAAGATTAGAAGGAGAATTAGTGACTAATGCAAGAAGGAGACTTAGTTACTAGTGTAATATATTTCTAACTTATATAAAAAGTTGTAATTGATCGATTCTGTTTTAAATCCATGCATACTTATTGATCCTTATATATGGTGCTTCCCAGAACTCTAATTAAAACTATAAAGAAAATGCTCAAAACTTTTTTATAGACATGAAAGGTTGAAGATATGTTTAAGGCCAAGTGAAATGAGATATATTATGTTCATTAAAAGAGGAAAGTGGGACTCAACATAAATTTAATAAGGATTAGAAGCATATTTTATATGTCAAAAAGAATCTAGAGGATTTTATAAGATGAAAAATCACTTTGGGTGTAATGGGTTCTCTTCTTCTACTTAAAGGAGTAGAATTTCTATATTGCTAAATCCAAATATCATTCCTTTTGGACCTTAAATTATATATTCAAGATAAGAGAACAATAGGAGGAATAATCAAAACCAAGTTAGGGAATGGGAGCAAGACTAAGTTTTGGCATGATAACTAGTCTTCAGTGGGGATCTTAAGCCACAATTAGGAATTTCAAGCACTCAAACATACTATACTTGATTTTGCAATAGTTAGGGAATTGATGCATGATAATGCATTCATCATAAAAGGTGATTGGTTGGATAAAATGCAGGCTATATGTTCAATATATCAACCAAATTCAGCATTAAAAGACAAGGCCCTATGGATACCATAAACATCTGGGGAATTCACTAACAGGTCTTATAGAAATTAATTAAGGAATAAAGAAGCTGAAGTTCCATAGTATAGGCTAGTATGGAGTAAACAAGTTCACCTAGAATGTCCTTTATTATATGGTTAGATGTGAAAGGTAAGCTCTCAACTATAGATAAATACCATAGATTTAGCAATTCTAGACTATCATGTGTTATACAATAAAGAAAAAGAGACCATTGATCACATTTTCTTCCAATGTAAGTATGCTTATCATGTATGGGAAATGATCATAGAATCCAATCATATCTGCTCCGGTTTTAGTAACTAAAATGATATCATCAACTAGTCTATCAACATTAAATGGAGAGTTAAGGGAGGAGCTGCCAAATTTAACATAAATCTCACCACAAGGGTTTATTTCCTATGAATAGAAAGGAACCTCAGACGGTTTTAAGGCCAGCACATGTCAATTCAACAATTATATTAAGAGATATTGTGAAGTATATATAAATAGCTTGGGATTCTCAATATCCATGCATAATTCAACTCTCATCAATTGAGTGTTAGATAGATGTTTATTAGCTGGATGCCATGTTTGTCACTCTATATAGTTGGATGATCTTTCCTTTATAATAGTGGTTCTATCCATTCAGGCGGTTAACTATAATGCTATGTTATAATCTTAAGAGGATATATTGTATTGAACCCTTCTTTGATTAATTACTTCGTTTCAAATTTTTTAAAAAAATTTATTAATCAATTTGTATAACTAATTTTTTGAAATTTCTAGAAAACCTTCATAAAATATTCTTTAATTATAACTTGTGAATAAGATAAAATGGAAAACTTAACATTTTCTTTATTATATATTCAAATTTAAGTGTAATGTCATTTTTTATAAAATTAATTTATACTCTTTAGAAAGTTGTTCCCCAGTAATTAGTTATGCTCAATAAACTTGGTTATACAAGTTTCAATAACAAGTTGGTTAAGGTAAGGATACTTGGAACCTAAAAACATAATTAATTTTTTTTATAGATATGATAGATATCATAAATGTTTTATATAAAGGATCACATCATTCATATCATAGTACTACTATTATAAAGTTTACATAAGTAAATAGACTATACTGAAGTTGGTGATAACTAATACCGATTTGCAAGGCATTTGTTGTAAGTCCTATAGCACCCAAGAGGGGGGTGAATTGCTTATTAAAAACTTTTTGCAAACTCAAAACTAGCAACCTAATTCAATTGGAAAACTAAATGCAATCACTAAACCAATAT